>CAJHUC010001027.1:0-31779 GCA_905146915.1 Ostreobium quekettii | reverse complement strand
GTGCCTCTAGAGACACGTGACACTTCTGTTTAGCAGATCTGCTGAACTCAGGTAGTCAAGCAGGGTCCCTATTATAGCGGTCTACAATATCCTTACAATAATTGGCAGACCCCCATCTAAATCCCCCCCCCCCCAAACCCCCCACACCACCACCACCATCAAGGAACACAGAAGCCCGGAAGATGATGAGGGTCGCAAAATCATGACAGTAGTAAAGTCATTTCCGGGTTTATATTGCTTCAGGGTCCTAGTACTTTTCATGAACTTCGTGTCCCGTTCATGGCTTTCACATCCGATAACGATATATATCGGGCAATCCTCTGTATTCCATAAATTGCGTGGGGCTTGTAGTGTGCATTATTTTTAACAACGGGGCACGGTTGAATTCCGAACCCGGGGGCTGGAAGCGGTGTGCTGACGGGCATTTTTCTCACCGTCCCAAACAGGTCCATGTTCTTTTGGCCAGACCTTTTTAAGACATTCGAGTTTCACGTCGACGAGCAGCAGAAGAAACTCCGGAAAGGAGAGGAGATGAGACAGATGGTCGAAGACATGCAGCACAGCATGCACGAAAAAACTCTGAAACTGAAATTCAGGTGATGAACGGAATTGATTACTTGCCTGCAGCCTGGCTGGATCCAAATGCAGGAGACCGGCATTCTTTGGCGCTCACTCCAGCGCTGTCAAATATGCGGTACAGATATTTTTCTTTGTATGCAAACAGGCTCCTTTGCATACTCCTTTATGCGGTGGTTTGCAATGCGCATGAATGGTCAGGCGTTCTCCTCGTGAAAAAAGTGCGACAGCGTTCATTCGCACCCAGAACTGTGTGATGAACATGTGTTACTCTATCAGCCTAAGCGCTATTGGCCCTGAGACAGGGCTTTTGAAGCCGAGCCGAAACAGGAACATAGCGAAATAAATTGCAGAAGATGGGGGAGCGAATTCCTTACATTCGCACACCAGGCCCTGGGCAGCAAAACCTGAGCAACACCTTTGTGTTAGGAAGGTGGTGCGTGACATATTCGATCGAAACGCAGCGGCCACGACCATCCAGCGTTACACGAGAGGGTTCCTCCTCCGGAAGACGCTTCTTCCCGCAATGGAGGAGGAGATCAAGCAGTACATGGCAGGAAATGATCAGAGATCTCCTTTAGACACGGAACTGGGTGATAGATTTCCCGTGGCCAGTAAAAATTTAATCAAGGTATAGCGCTTCAACATTCTTCTAGGAAATTCGGGTACATCCATAAAGTATTGCAGTGGAATCTTCCCGCAAAGGCTGATTACCTTTACACTTATGACTGTAAAGGCTTGTAACGTTTGTGATGATCACTACAAAGGTGTTCGCAAGTTTGTTTATTAATGTCGGGGTAATTCCAAAATTGCAAGTATTGTACATTACAAATCATGTTTAGAAAGACATTTTGGCATTTTATCTACCCTAATGGCTCTTTCGCTGGCACTTTCAGAAGATATTTCGTTCAAATAGGCGATTCTCCACGGGCAAAAGTAAACCACTGGACGTTTATGTGCGTTAATGCATTTCACGACAATTTGACCCCCAGCAATGGTTCATGCGCTGCACCGAAGTCGAAACAATTATGAATTGAATTCTGCAGGGGAAGAACAGCTCTGACATCGCCCCAAAGTCTCAGAAAACACCAGGAGAAGGCAAACCTCCCGGCCAGTGCACTGCCAAGAGGCGGTGGGAAGGAGCGAAGAAGGCAGTGAAGAATGTTCTTGGTCCCTGGGCGCGCTCGCAAATGACCTCATCTCCTGGCGGGGCATCGCGCATTGCCGACAAGACGGACAAAAAGCCGCCCGCAAGCAAAGAAAAGGGGGGCGTGTCCCCTGGAAGACCCCCTGGGAGATGTAAGTTGGAGGTGAGGTTTGTAGGCACTGGCGGTTCGCTCTCGATGTGTGGTAGCATGGTGAGTGGGTCTGTTTGTGGCGAGCAAGCAGGTGCGGACAGACGGGATATGAGCTGGAGATTTGAAGGGTTGGCCACGCTTTTGGAGCCATTGGTTTGTGAACAGTAATATTGTGATGCTATATGAAGTTCGCTGCGTTTAGCGCTAGAGTGAGGTTATCTTAAGACAATTTGGCGTTAAGCACATATGCTAAGCATATATGCTTCTTATATACGAACATATATACAGTTCATCTAAAAAACGTTATCAGACAAGCTAGACAGACATCTTACACAAATTGTTGTGGTGAGCAGTTACCAAATAATACTTGCATCGCCTTTCAGGTATCATTTACATTTTAGATCGAATGGTCCGCAGGGGGAGCGAAAAATACGCAACAGCTTGGGATGCGGAATGAAATTCAACATAAATGCTTTAATAATATCACTAGTGTTGTCTTCCTGGCAATTCGTATACCCACATGCAGGGAATTTGACAATGATACAATGTTTCTGAAGCACTCCGATGGGAAATTTCTCTGTGATCGAAGGAATTTTCCTGGACAAATTCCGTCCAACCAACCATAGGCAAGAGGATCTCCGTAGAGCAGAAATCGAAACACGAATCGGTGCTGCGTTGTGCGAGTGAAGATCGCCCCGCGGTTGAATGCAAAAGTGCGATTGCGCTGCGCTTGCAAATCGATTCTCAATGCTTCAGCATTGACACACGGGGTGCGAAGGCAGGGGAGGAAGCCCTGCACAGCAAAGAGGCGCCCGACGGCGACAGTGAAGCGATGGTGGACGACGGTGGAGCGGGCGGGACCACTGGCAATGTTGCGAGCGCCGCATCAGCAACACACGCCCTGCCCAAGGACTCCGGTGTACGCTGTGTCGCCTCCGCGAGGGCCGCTCAATGCACAACCCAGGAGAATGTGCCCGAGGGGAATGTAGCAAACGAAAAGTCTTCGTTAAAGAATGACATCCAACTTGATGGGCAAAATACGGAGATCCAATGCGATACGCATCCTGGGGTGTCAGTGGGAAGCTCGTGGGAAGGATTCCCTGAGACGCTGCATGCAGCGGGCAGCAGTGACGCAAATGCAACCGCCGGGCCTCAAGCACCCGAAAGCTTTTGTAGCGCAGGCGTTGACGTTGGAATCAAAGACGCGACAACCAGGCCTGCGACTGAAACATTTCCATCCACTTCATGCAGTAAATGCCCGGTGAGTGGCGCCCTCACTGGGCCTGGCCCTGTGACTGGTGGTGTGGAGCGAATTCTGATCCAGGGGGCGACGACCAGAGTTCTCGAGGGCTCCGCGCTGCCCACTGTGCAAGAATGCCCTGAGAGCGTGGGTGAGGAAAGGCCGCTCGGCGCCTCGCCGGCAGACGCCAATGATGGATCGGATGGCTGCGCCTCCGTGGACGACGGGCAGTCCTGGGACTTGGCATCCAGCGAGGGAGAGAATGAAGCCGAGAAGAGCAAAATGTCCTCAATTGCGACGCCCAGGTTTGCGCAACACCCCTCGTCAGACGGAGGCCACGGTGTTGTGCATTTGGGGTCGAACGGGGCAGTGGTCAAGACGGGGCTAGGGAATGGGGGGTCAATGCAACTCGACAGGGATGGCGTGCCTACGGTTCTGCCCACGTCTGATCGCCAGCATCACAGTAGAAGGAGCGACGGCGCAGACAGCATCACCGCGAGCTCGATGTCGAGGGCAGAAAGCACCGAAAGGGCAGCGGAAATAGGGCCTTCCAGCATCAGGGGGAAGATCGAGTGCAGCGTGAAGCAGAAGAGGGGATTGACCAGAGTGCTGACGGGGGGCGCGATCCGATTGGAACTCGCGTCCAGGTACGCGGCATGGACTTCAGGGAGGCTCGCGATTTTTGCGAAGATGATTCGAAGCAGATGGCTAATGCCATTGCCACAATGACGATGGATCATCCGCGTGCGAGTAGCCGTCATTCAAGCAGGTCTGCGGAGAGCCCCAGCATGGGAGGGGCGTCTTCGCCAAAGAATTGGGGCAAAAGAATGCATTTGGCTTGCGGCAAAGCGACCTCGAAGCGTCGCAAATGCAAAAGAACCGCGCAATGCATTCGCAAGTGTCAGCGCTCCTTTGCCTGACGACGCAATCCGGGTTGCCGCGCACAGGGACGCCACCAGGCCCTCCGACGACGGCGCGGCGACGAAGGCGGCTGGATCTTCCAATCGACTTCGCCGCGTCCGCCGCACCGTCTCGTTGGGCTCCAGCAATTACAAAATCGACGACGCAAGTTGCAGGGGAGAACCTGCGGCTGCGCCCCTCAACCCCCGTGCTGGAGAGGCCGCCATTTCTGACATGCTGCCTCTCCACATATCTCCCATAGGCCAGCCGCCAGAACCGTGCAGGTGGAAGCCGGACCCCCGCAGGCTGCCGCTGAAGAGCGCCTCGTGGGGACCATCCCACGGCCACCCCGGCGCCGGGGCTGACGTGGCGGGGCAGGGCGCCGACACGTGTGCACGTGCGCGGTGCAAGGTGACTGACCGATTTCTGCCAGTGATACACTCACAAAACATATTCACATCGAGTGGCTCATGACAATGTCTGATCAAAAATACGATGAGATGCGAAGGCACGGCCGCGCGGAAAGTCGAAAATCGGCCGGCGCACAGGCAAGAGAGATCGGGCAAGCAGCCCGCTGTTTGTCGAGCGCAACAGATGTCCTTGAAAATAGCTTCGCGCCAAAGATGTCCTCCCTGCTGCAGAAATGGGAACTCCACAGAAAATACGCTTGATATACGTAGATCGGGCCACTCTCACCACGTTTTCAAGTCCGTCGCCCACCCTGAGAAAAGGCCATCCGCCGCTCCCGCCACCTGCAGGGCTGCTCGTACAGGTGGGAGGACTTCGCCTTCCTGGACACGCACCCCGGCCGGCCGCCCGTGGGCCCCCCCGGCGTCCGAAAGTGCGAGGTCCTCAGCGGCACCCCCGCTGCCCGACTTCCTGTGGACGCCCCTCTCCTTGCGAGGAGGGCACAATCCCTTCCAGCTTCGGCAAGAGAACAGCCCTCCAGCGGTAGACAAAGCTCGGAGGCGGAAAGGGCGGGCCCCGAGGCCCAGGGCAGGCGGACGCCGCTGGGCCTGTCGCCCAGGCTGGCGTCCCTGACGGAGTCGGCGTCCGGGTTGCTGATAAGGAGGTGCGGGGAGGGGGGTGGGAGGGCGGGGGAGGCATTGGGCCTGAGGGAGGCCGTCCGGGGGACGCTGCTGCTGGCGCCGAGCTTTCCGAAGCGCGCTGGTGCAAGGTACGTATCTTGCATGTACGGGCTTGCATACACGGTATATGGGGGTATGAGACGCTTGCCTGAAAAGGATCGTGGGCGCGTGCGGTGAATTCGGGAGAGGCTTGGGCTGCCAAGGTCTGTTTTGAGACTCCTGGATGTGGGTGGGAGCCCATGATTTTGTTTCAGTCCAGAGATTCACGAAGGACGCCGGGCTGCAAACTGGATTTCGTCGCGCATGGTGCTAGAGTGTTCGCCCTCGTTGCGGGCACAATGTGATGCATGTCATGCAACCCTGAATCGAAACTGGGACGGCTCTTCCCGCCATTGCTGCGCATTGGTCCACTGCCATGCAGCTACTTGATTCCCCTTTGAGCACAAGCAATCGCGCCAACCAAGAAGCCGAGTATTGCTATCACGCCATGCAATACATAGAACATTTCAAATGATGTTATCTGATCTTGCAGCCATTTTGACGCATCAGGACTTCCGAGGGCTGCCAATGCGAGGCCTTGACTCCTCGTGCCGGTGGCAAAACGCGGTTTAGAAACTGCAGGTGTCTGTTCTAACAGGCACCCGGTTTCCCCTAAGTCACGCTTTCAGGCTTGTGCACACAACTTTATCACTGTTGGGCAACATCACTCCGCATCAGTGAAAACAGGCCAAAATATACGTTTTGAAAACCGTGCATCGTGTAACGTGATTCGCAATCGTTTAAAAATTGTTTATTTAACATGTGAAGAATGCGACCAAACTGTGTAGTAATGATTGAGCGACTGTACCTGATTTGGACACGTTTTGACGCGGTATTACAATACTTTTGCACGGCTCGAAATCGTGTATTTTGGCCGATTGTTTACTTCTTACAACGCGTCACATACCATATATTATGTATGTCTTCTATTCATAGCGACTTGGCTGCTGCGTTCCTTCACAGGCACATCCACCGCTCCGTGTCCTTCCCTTTCTTCTACCGAGAGGACACCCCCCCGCCGCCAACCACCAGCTCGAGGGGATCCGCTCGGAGGTCGACGACCACACAATTTGAAGACGGCGGGGAGCGGCCAGCCGAGGCCGGCAGCAGCAGAAACTCCCAGTCGGGCGGCAGCGACAGCGGCCTGGTGGACGGCTCCGCGTGGCTGCAGGCCAAGGAGCCGTCAACCCCCCGGCCAGCGCACATGGCCAAAATTCTGCAGCGCCAGACGTCGTCAAAATGCCGCTCACCGTTTGAGATCGATGCCGGCCCTGCACAAACGGTGATTGGCGACCGAGCTTGAGGCCGTCGAGGGAGGCGCCCCGTCTGGGAGCTTGGGTGAACGCATGCATTGCATTGCTTTTTGCCGAACAGGGCAATTGCGTCTGTGAGCTGAATTTGCCTGTGTGGGTTAAGTGAATGAACGGATTGCATTTTTCAAGGAGTCAGGATGCGTCCATGGGTTGACATTGCGCTTTTGGGAAGAGTGCCTTGTGCTGTAGCACTCGAGCGCTAACATGACGTTGCCATTGCTACGAATTTTGCATCATCTTGCTCCCTTCAAGCAGCTGCACCTTTGGCGAACAGCCGGCAACAGTAGGGTTCGCAGATGGGGCGTGAAACGCTCTGAAGAGAAGCGTGCACAGAGGGCATGGCCTATCTACTGAACGAAGGGGATGCGACTTCATGCCCTTCATGCTTTAAAGCTTGGGCGAGTCCAGCGAATCGTTGCTCCCAATTTTGGTTCTTGGCAATCCACTGGCGATCTTGCTGCAGATTTGAACGAGGGAGCCGCGCCTGTAGGACCACAATCGACGCAGTTGCCATGAGTTGAAGATAAACACAACAGCTGAAGAACAGCACTCGCTGTTAGGAAATGCCGAATCATCCACAATGAAACTGTGAACGTTCCGTAACTGCAAGGCTCTCTGAGGAAAGACACCCCTTGGGACAGCGACTTCAACGCCTACAACCGCACAGTTTCCTCAAATCGAAGCGCGTCAGCTTCGCTGCCCCCCACCTTCAGCAAGCTGCTCAACTTGCTAAACATCTTTGCATATGAGCTTAAATTCTCTGCCCTACCGATCTGCTTCAACCACCCCTTGTCCCCGACACGACAAGACATTGCACTCAGAGCTGTATTGCTGTCCATCACCTCACCAATACAAGACCTAGTTGGAGACCCACTCGAAATGTGCCCCTTGCTTCGCATAGTACTTCATGCCACGCTGATGGTGACTTAACCCTGAGACAGCTCCCCTGTTTTCGTACTCAACTCCCTCTCCATCCCACAACTAACCGAAACTCACTCTGTGAGGGTGGGCCGAGTGGGTGCGAAACAAGATAAAGGGTTACAAGGATCACCCGGTTGTCCCTTGCACCCGGCGCTCAGAGCTGACCTCGGGTACAGGGGTGACAGAAACCGGTATTCGATGACCCTGAAATGGGTCAGAAAGGCCGCCCGGCCCCGACTGGCCGGCGCACGCCCACCCAACGTCGTCCTTGGCAGAAACTCATTAACAGGATAGTAAATTATATTAGCAAATTTAGCAGAAAATTCGACGCCAGCCATGCTTCCATCCTGTGTCTCAATAGACTTGCAACGCGTGCACGCACACAGCGCGTGCTCTGGCTTGTAAGGGCCGAAGATTCACCATGCATCGGCACGTATCCTACACTTCCGCCGTGGATCTATTTGCCTCTGGCGTTTACGGCAATGGAGATGTGGAGAATCTGCACGTGAGATGATTCAACAACATCGTCTCTTGAGGCATCCGCAATAAAGGGATCCACCATGCCGCAATGTGGCGGAGACCTTTGCTGTATTCTTTGGTCCAGCCGTTGGTTTGCGTGGCCGCTGGATATTGCGCCATAATGCCCCCGCCAAGGGAATGCTACCAATTAACGGGCTGTAGCAATCCCAAATGCGGCCCTCCTATCTCCGCCGCGACCAGTTCGACAAGCACTTTCGCAGGCTGCCCATCTGCGTCTTCAGCTCCAGCGACTCGAAAGCCTCAATGGCGCTCTGGCCGCCGTCGGGCGGCGTCTTTAAGCTGTAGTCATGGATGGGGTACCTGGCACAGCAGAATAGCCAGAAATCAAAAGGAAGGGAACGAAATAAAACCGCATGACGTGTGCCAGGTGGCATAACGGTATCGCAACGCTCCAGCCCATCACAACACGGGACACGCATCACGGCGCTGTCATCTGGCCGCCGCCGTTGATCAATAGCATTCCCATGGCGGGGGCACTATGACGCAATACCCACCGGCCATGCAAACCAACGGCTGGACCAAAGAATACGGCAAAGGTTTCCGCCACTTTACGGCGTGATAGATCCTGTTATTGCGGGTGGCCGTAGGGCACAATCGCAGAGGCAATTCGACTATATAAGGTGCACCCCCTTGGCTCTCTGTCGCTCGCGAATGTCGACAGAACAAGCAGTCACGCAATTTCAAGGACGCCAATGCGCTTCAACACGGTCAGTGACGGTTCTGGCCCTTTGGACAAAACAGTATGCGTCGGCAATGCCCTAATCACACATGTGCTACGCCAGGCCATCTTCCACACCCGACGCATGGCTGGGACATGGCCAGCATAGGACCCTTATCGCGATAGTTCAATTGGTCTTCATCCGCGAACGACTGCTTCATGACCTTGCCACACAACACAACCACCCGGGCGCCAGGGGGACAACTCATGTTCAGTTGACTGAAACCAGAACGTAGGATAAAAGCGCGCATATAGCCTGAAAGGGTGCAACTAAAGAGTCGCGTGTGAGGCACCTTAATGGCGGCATATCCAGGCGAGTGTGAATGGTCACCAATTCCTTGGAAAGCCTTGCGGCGTTCTGGCCGGCCTCGCTCTCCAGCTGCTCACGAGCCGACCTCCGCTTGACCTACAACATCAACTGAATGCCTAGGGTGTCAGTCCAGCATTGCACGCATGAAGGCCCACATAAACAGCAGCTACCTCCTCTCATACTTGTGTAAATTTCCTGCTGTAGCAATGCCACCATTGCATAATTCTTTGACGAAATTGGGAGCAGGCAGCTATATTCTTGCCTTTACAAATAGGCCAACTTTCTTACGAATTATGAAAATCCTGCAATCAAGGTTGGCGCATGTGACAAATCCAAAGCTTCTGCACCAGATTCTCGAAAAGAAGGACGCACAATCCACAATGTACATTCTACAGGTTGCCATTTAATGTATTACCATTTAGTGTAGTATACTTACCGTTTTGCTGAGTCAGCATGGGATGGCGTTAATAATCAATTTGAGCCCACGCCGTCTCTGCGCGCCAATGAAAAACACAGGCCAGCGAGTTTCATCTGCTCAACGAAAGCATCGATGCTTGTAGTTAACCGCGTGGCAATCAGTTAGCTGCATTTGCCACGACATTACAGCCACTTCCCATTTCCTTGGGTGCTCTTAAGACAGGGTTGCTGGGGTTGTGGTGCGTGTGTGTGTGTGGGTGGGTGGCGGGTAAGTGGGGAGTTTGGGCTATTGCAAGGGGTGTTGGAGGTGCAGGGGTGGGATGGGTTCTTTGCCAAGTACTGTGAGGTCCTTGTAGAACACAAAGAATCTGCGGCCATCTTATGATCCGAGTTCAGTACAGACAGGTGCCATCACCACTGTGTCGCTTGGCAAACTGCGTATGATGGACACATTCATGCATGCGTTGCATGGGCTCGCCACTCAAAAGCTACGATATGCTCAATCCCACCATGGTGTGAAATTCTCTCAACTCGGATTACAGCCAAATAGCACTGCAAACTACCACGATCTCTGATCTGTCCAGGCCCCCTTGGAGGCACAAACCTCTATTCTCGAGACTATGCACTTATATAGATGTAAAACCTTCAGCGGCTTCACGTCGCATTGCGTTTTTTTGGTGAGGCGGCACGATTCTGCATCTCTTTCGTTGGCACGGGGAGGGCACCTTCAATGTGATGTGATATTTTGGAATCGAAGACCCCACAGCATAGCTTTGGGAGTGCTTTGCTCTTTCTTGTGTTGCAATACTTGGTTTTGAAGGCAGAGGGCGGCGTTCTACTGAAACTGCAGTTCCCCTTTCAGAGACCACGCTGGCAGATTTCAGCCACCACGTCATTCGTTGACATAGCGACCAGCACTCACACGTTGGGATACACAGTCGCAAGGTTCAACTCCACAACGTTGAGCAAACCCCGCCTTCCATCATGTGGCACAGCTGGCAGGAGGGCCTGGAGGGGACAACTTGGAGGACTCTCCTTGAATTGTTGAGATTGTAGCAATGCTTTGGAACAGAAACCAACAGAGCACTATTTCGAATATCAACAGGCTGATACATGGAACAGGTACGAAGATGCAGAATGGGCATTAATGAGCTTCATCACCTCGTGTGCATTGGAAAGCACTTCTTCAATGCTCCCATACTCTTTGATGAGTAGGCGAGCGGTTTTTAGACCAACATTCTTCACACCAGGAATGTTGTCTGACAGGTCTCCCATCAGCCCCAGCACTTCAACCCACTGGGAAGGCTCTACCCCATTTTCCTCTCGAAACCTGGATTCCGTGTACAGCTGCATCCCATCCTTCATTGGGCCACGGAGGACGCGAATGCTTGGACTCAGGAGCTGGAAGAAATCCTATGTCATTGCACCAGTTCAACCTTCACGATGTTCAGTGCATGGGCGCAACAACATATCAGCCAACCTAAGAACCTGCCATTCACTCATGCAGTCAATCAATCTGGACATTCTGCATGCAACACAACAGTTGACAACAGATAAGGCCCTCAAAAACACCTCTACCACACAATGTTCTTGCAAGAGTCTGTTGCCAAGTGTGAGCTCACTGTCAAGGGCAAATTAATCAAATGACCTCATTCTGCTTCAAAGCAGCATGCTGCACGGTAAGGCCATAATCCACCCCTACCTTGTCGCGTGACACAATGTACACCTCCATACCCGCCTCCGAGGCCTTCACTGCAAGAGTGCCGATGACGTCATCTGCCTCCACCCCAGGCACAGATACCCACCTGACAAGTTGGCAAGAAAATGGAACTGAGCAGTTCACAATTGGATCTAATTTTTGACTGTGGTACAGAGACACACACCATGGCGACAGCATCAGGAGCAGCACGTGGATGGATTCATATTTGACACCACCTTGAAGGGTACAAGGCTGTGCTTTGTTACACTTCGACGATTGATTATAGATGTTATTCAACTGGATTACACCCACCTTACCCCCATTCGGGACAGGAGGTCCTTCAACTTGGGCACTGCCTCAACTATCTCCATGGGCGTCTCTGGTCGATTCTGTTTGTATGCGGGGAAAATTTCATCTCTGCATGGCCAAGACAGTGCGCATGAAGGCAGCAACTGGGTGGATGCTGGTCACAAGCTCATGCCTGGGAAAGTGGGGCAATCCGAGCCATATTCAAAGCATGGATAATGGCAGCCATTGCTAACCACGGCTGCAGTGTCTTTTTAGCAGAAGTTAGGCACGCCACAAAATGGGCACCTTCCAACTGGGCAACTACATTGTGGGAGGTGTCACTCATACAGCAACCACAACTTGCAGCTTGCAGTGGCGTCCCAGGGTTATCAAACACGATGATATCTATCGAAAGCGGATCAGACAAGGCCCAAAAACATTTACTGTGCAAATGAGTGAATGAAATCTGTACAGGCAACATGGAAATCGACACTGGTCATGTCACGTGTTTCTGCTGAGCTCAGATAGTCACACAGAGTCCCTCCGCTACTGGCCCACAATGACCTCACAATAATTGGCACAAAACCCACTGACTGTGCAAGTGAGTGACATGCAAGAAAAGGGGAAATGTGGCATCCCAATGAGAGCAGCGACTGTGCAGCTCATGGTGGCATTCCTTTTGACTGGCTCATTGCACACGGGTACCCTCAGCTCTACCGAACGTTTGCCACGTCATCAATGCCCTCCTGCCCATCTTGGCGTCTGTTTTCCACCAATCTTACGAATTCCCAAACTTTCAGCAACAATGTGACAGCAAACTTGACAGTTGCTGTGTAAGAAAAAAGAAACATTTCTATGGGGTTGCTACATGTCTGTAGGATAGGAAACTATTTCAGCATCACGGTTCAGCAGGGACATATGATATGACCAGCGTGTTGTCATTTTGTTGGCGAGGTTCCCATCTATCCACAGTCAGTTTCAGCACAGTGCCAATTCATCGAAACATTGTTGCTGCAATCTACAGGCAAGGCCATTGCCTGTCGGCACCACCTGAAGGTCTTGCCACCAAAGTCGAAAACAACAGCACAGTGGGTTGGCGGGGGTCGCAAGTCCATGAGCCCAAAAAATTGGGCAAGAAATCCATGGATGAGCGTCGTCTCTTCACCAGCCTGGTTGTGGAGACGGTCGTTGTAGCCATAGTGCACACGATACAATGGATCCAAGGCATCCACCAGGAGGATCCTGGATGACACAAGCAAGTAGCACCACCAAAGTTAGCAGTTGCAAATGGAAATTATTTCGGATTTTTGTTAATATGGATTCCAAATTGTAGTATGTCTTATCTCAGTTCCATTGCATATACTTCGTTTAGAGTTGTGCTTTGTAGAGATTGTGTTGGGACATTTGTGATTGGACATATGCCTGTCAACTCCTGGGAACGTCCAAGGCCAGAGCTTTTGTCAATTTTTTTATCAAGCTTCCAAAAGAATTGCAAACATCAGCTGTATCGAGGGACTTGTGTGCCAATGCCACCACGCCACACGGGGACGGCACTTGGTGGTGTTTGCAGGTGCCATCCATGTAGTCGAGGCACTGCCAACAAATCCTGCAGGCTTGCATTGCCATCAGCAGCTCATGGCAACATCAAAAGTTGCACAGGCAGTTGATGCCACGTTTGCATCATAACTTGCCTAGACCCGCACTGCAGAACATACTAACCATGAATATTCTGACGTGTAGATAACAGAGAACACACACCTGGTCCTTGCAATATTCAGAGGTGCTTCATTGCTGTAGTCTGCTGCGTAGGCCAAAGGTGGCTGGCTCGCCAAGCGAGGCAGTGGTGCACAAGTTTCTGAAGGGCTGCCTCTGCACTGTGAGCCCTGCCATGATACAACCATGTCTGTCAACAACAGACACGAATATGCCACGGGCCCATAAACCAAATGCTAAATCTACAACACCGGATCATTTCACAGGGAATGGCAAGTTTCAACTCTGTTTGCACTTCTTCGACTAGACGTTGTTGTCATGAAGAGAAAGGCAAGTTCCCGTGGGCATCCGTCCTGGACGGGGTGTTCGAGACTCAATACCCACAATGGACGGTGCAAGTCTCCGATTCCATTGGGACAAAGCGTTGGCCGTCGTATTCTGCGCAGTTCAATTCAGTCCTGATCGCGCGTTTCCTTTGGCCAAAACGCCGCCGTTGCGCCTGCACTTGTTCTCCGGGAAGGTGTCTGCAGAAAGGGCATTTCAGGCTTCGGGCGCTTCATGAGCCGCTCCTCATACAAGTTCTGCTTGTCCGGCGACTGCTCTCCACCCGCGATGTGCAGGCCGGATTGCGCCTGTTTTCACTGTCCGCCCTCCACTTGTGTTGCCGCACACTGTCCCCGCCGTTGCCCCGCTCAAATAGCAGCAATAATTGGTCTCATGGTGTAGAAATCCAGGTAACTTGCTAGAGTTTCACTTCGCAGGTAGGCATCGACGGCCAATGGCCACTAAGCTGGATGTCAAGATTGCCAGAGAACAGCTCAGAACAATTGTTGCGGGGAAGACGTCCGCATCCTGACGAGCGACGCGTCGTGCTCACATCAGCGTGGGATCCTAGAAAACTCCTGGAGTCTGAGGGATGGAATGCCAAACGCACGGGAAGCTCCCCGTGGCCTCTCTCACCCAGAGGCCAGCCCTTCAAGGTCGCTCGGAATACGCGTGGCCAGTTCATCGGGCCGCTGGTGCCCGCTGGGGGCCAGGACCTGGGATGGGCCCGCGACCACTTTTTACTTGGTTAGAAATGTGGGCATTATTGCTACCGGAAACCCAGCCCAAGCAGCACTGTTTGATGGTCCACCGGAATAATGCACAAGGTGCAGCGCTGCACACAGCGTCCTTCCTTGCACTTTGCCGTTCCGGACGTTCCGGACCAGCTTGTTTTCGAAGCCGGTCCTGCAGGCCTAATTGCTGGCTAAGTTCAGGGCCTCCACTCCCACCTGTGGCTGTAGCCATCATACCCCAGCGTCGTGCAGTGGGCAGTGGGCTGAAGGGTTGTTTTCGATAATTTTGTTGCACTCCTGATAACACATGGTGGGCTGCCTGAACGACGCCTGACGTCGGCAATAAGGGAAGCCGGCAAGTTGGAACAAAACCACCTGTCAATGAGTTGCCTATCGTTTTGAGAGAACAAACGCCCACGGTTTGTGCAGCGGTTCAAGCTGCTAGAAGGCTGGATCATTGGCCTCGTGCGAGTTCTATTCATAGCAGGCTTGCTATTTACGCCATAAGCACATATCGTATTTACGTTTTTACGCCTAAAAATAGTTTTTACACTTTTACGCGTGGAAATAGTTTTGCATTTTAACGCGCAAAAACGCACAAAAGTACGTAAATACAACGAAAATACAGCTCCGTGTACATAAGGACACTACATGCAGGCTAACAAGTACGGGGAGTGGCAGCCAGACGCTCTGGAATGGACAGAAAATGAGCTTGTTTTCCATGCCATCGTTGCCCTTGCCGAGGGCGAGGTGGACACTGTGTTGCGGATGTTCGAGGGGACGGAGGAATGATCATTGTGCACGGCTTTCATTGTGTAACCTCGGTGTCACAACGAGGCGTAAAAACGTCAATACAACCGTAAAACAGCCCCTTTTGCACATTTACATTTGTGTAGACGTGAACGTAAACGTCAGCGTAATAACAACCTGGTTCATAGCACCATTTGATGGGCTACCTGATTGGAAAATGACGACAAAACGGCGGTGCTGCTGTTGGGTTTTTGTGGATGTCAGCACAAGGCTTGCTCGCCGTCACAAAGGGAAGCTTCCGCTGTAGTCAACAGCAGTATGGCGAACATGCTGGGGACCGAATTACCACTTGTGGGGTTGCCTGTTGATTTGATGTTTGGGCACCGAGAATGCAAAGGTTGCTGCGAAATGGCTATTGGGAGGTCACAGCACGCCCAGGGCGTCCCTCACACAGGCTGTTGTTCGCAAGGTTACTCTTCCTTCCTCCTTTCCTCACCTTCCGGAATATCGTGGGTCCCCCTCTCTGTAACGACTGTGCCTACAGGCAAAACGATTCATAATAGAAAAGGCGACGCACGATATTCCAAAAGAAATATCCCAGAAGAACTATCCGTGTCCAAAAACAAAAATTGGACGCGGATGAACGGGACGATGGCGCGATAGCAAGCGTTGGAACACCATCTGAACGATATAAACAGCAAATACAAGCAGCGTCTCACTCGCAATGAAATTGAGGCTCCATTCCACGCAGGAGCATACATCGAAAGGAGTCACCTGGAGGCAAATCAAGAGCAACCTGCACGTCTCTACACCTGCATGTCCAGTATTTGGGATGCACCAATGCCCACCATCGCCAACAATATGCAAGGGGCCCTTTCGCGCTGTGTGAGCAAATGCAATTCAAGGAATTCAGCACGTGCGTAGCTACGTAGCTGCGACGTTGGCGATCAGCCCGCCTGCCCAGACAATTTATTCCGATTGCTCGCACGAAAGCTACTTTCCAACTCGGAATAACTTGCTGGTTGCCTTGGAATGTGTCCAACCGTGGACATCGAATGGACGCCTGCCTCGAACGCCTTGCATCACCTTGAGGCAGCACCAACTTCTGCTGTTTCCGTAATTGCATTTCGGCCTTCGCACGCGGAACGGAGACTTCCAACACAGCTGAGGCAGCCGCCCCAGCTCTCTGTGGCACTCAGCCCAGCTCCTCCAGAATTTTCATGTATCTAGCCTTGTCGAATTGGGTGGCCCACGCTTTGTAGTACTTTGAGAATCGCGTCGAGTCTTCGTTACCGTCCTTCCTTTCTCCCGTCTCCTTGTAGTCCTTGGTGTAGACGAAATGCACTTTGGCTCTTGTCACTGGGTCTACAAACGGCCACACCGCCTGCGCCCCGGGCACAAACAACAAAGCACCTCTCGTCGACGAATTCTCAAGTGCGCAAGAAGGAAGGGGGGGGGGTATAGAAACATTTCATTAGTCATCGTAGTTGCAGAGTTCGATGCAACTTGAGCCGCACACCATTGGCCACGGTCCATGCAATCTGCTGTCAGCAGGGCTCGAGACCTGTCAGGACCGCACGGCAGCCGACACCGCCGACCATTTATGCACAGATACGTGATTTTTCCCAGGGAAGAGGGAAGCACAAACATTGACCCTCTTTGAGAAAGGGCGCCGATTGCCTACCCATAATTTTCATTCCATCAGCAGCTTTGATGGGCAGCGCCAAAGTGATTGCCCTCACAATCAACGCTGGTGATTCAACTCGGGTGCACACCACGTAGCCAAGGCAAGTATTGAGAGGGCTGTCACAGGCGGGACATGCGCCGCATTTTATCCGACGTCATCTATCTGCACTTGCGACGTATTTGGACCGTTTGTGGCCCTTCTCCTTAGCCTCGAAAGGCTATGCACGTCTGTTTGCAGCAAACGGCCACGCAGAAGACACTGATGCAGTACACTCAAAGTGCAGGAGAACGAAGAGCAGGCAAAACAAAAGCCCCAGATACGCCAGTGTCGAATCTGCGGCGCCCACACAGCGTTTGCAGTACGGGCCAGACTTCGCCGATGCCTCCACCATCTAGGGAGGCATCTTTCGGAGCTTTTGGATTTTTTGGATTTTTCGGATTTGTTGGGGGGCTTCTGTTTTTCTGCATTTACTGCTTTTGTTCTCGACGCCAACGCAATCCACACTTGGATTTCAGTTGTGGCCCTCCAGAGGCGTGTTTCCTTCGGCAACCCTCAAGCTGTGGAAAGAAGCTTATTTGAACGTCGACACGGTCCTTGGTTGCCCCTCACAGCGGAGCCGGGTACGTCTGCGCACAGTCAACGATTTCGCAAACGCGCCCAGACCACGTGCTCACCGTATAAAGCACCCAAAAGATGGTAGGCGCGTCAATGACGTAGCAGTGCGCCAGCCGCTCCTGGAAGCAGAGGTCGACAAAACAACGGGTATCAATTGGCCATGCTGTGGCAACAGCACCAGCACAGCTGAGGTATTCACATGACGTCAGTGCATACGCGCTCGAACGCACAGCTCGTCAGAACCAGCTTGTTTCCAGGGAAGCAGATACCTGTGCCGCTTGCATGACATGTGCCAACAAACGCCTACAAGCTGTCACCAGTAGAAAACAGCGCGTTTGCGATGCCAATTGTGATGCCATTTGACACCAATTGATGCCATCGTAGCCCCTTTTATGCCATTGTAATCACTGTGGCGGCATCGCTTTGTGTCAAAGTGGCATCGCAGTTGGCATCGCAAACATGCCATTTCCTGCCAGTGTGTGGCGATGTGCAATCGCAAGTTTGTTGGCAAAACTGGCGAACCAATCGGGTTAGAATTGCGCGCTTCAGTCCAGCATGATTGTTACAGCTATTCGGTTTAATGCACAAGAGGAAACGAACTCTCGGATCTCCCGAAGGACACAAGTGAAGGGTCCGGCCAAAGCCGCTGAATATTGCCACCCCTGTAGAAGGGGCTGGACGAGGACACAATCGGGTACTGGTTTTCGTTTAAACGGCCTTCGGCAAGACAAAGCGGTGCGTTTGCAACTTATGGGCCATGATGAGCGTGTACACATGCTGGAACGTGGTAAGGTCATGCATCTGCAAATTTTATCTGCTAGCCACTCGTTGGGTCAGGCAAAGCCATTTGATTGATGTCCCGAGCTTGGTGAATTGGTCGCTCCAAACTCTATCGAGTGGAAGCTCCAAGCCAAAAATCCAAATCTGGGTACCGACCTTAAACCATCGCTGTTGGTTAACATTCATGAGCAATTACTGTGAGACGACCACAGCACATCAGAACGACACCAATGGAAATGTCGAGCGAAGGACGACAAATGCCAGTCCAGGCCCATGCCCTAGCAGACACTTAATTTCTACATCTTGGGATCAGGGTATCTTCCACTCACAGGGAAGTGATTGGCAAATGCGTTGATGACCGCGATGCCCATTTTCACAGGGGGAGCGTTCTTCTTGCTGTATCCTGGGCACAGCACATGAAATGCAAGTTATTTATTTTGCCACCTTCCATAGAATATCAAACATGGGCGCCCATTGGTTTGTCCACTGTTTGTCCTGAACTTATGGGCACATCTTTGGATGAAATGCCACTGGACACAGAAGTCGCTGTGATGGAGAAGTTGTGAGCCAAAGTCACAGAAGGCAGTTTGTTCTGGATGGAGGAAATACATTCAAAACTGTCAATTAAGCAATTAGTACCATTGAGGTCGAGCAGCTGCACCCATTGATGCGCCTGCTCTGGCATGCTCTTCTGGACCTGTTCCAATGAGAACATAATGAATTTGAAGTAGGGGTCCACTTCATCAGGGTTCATGGGCTCTTGTCGTTTCCTGGCCACCTGACAGGCACAGGTTCACAACGTGATGTGAACACCAACACAACTCTCGATTTGAGGGAGATTATTTCTCGTTTCCTTAATGAAAATGTTGAAGTTCTCTGCCATATGCAAGGTTTTCTCCACAATAGGATTACCCAGCACTGTGGATAAACGAATGGGCGGTTCTGCTTCAATCATCAATGAAGAGTCATGCAAGCTGACTAAGAACAACATACGACCACTCAATCCAAAGACCCAAAGCATGTTCCACTGGACAAAGGTGAAAACAGTGCAGTGGTAAGTACATGGCTTTTTGGGAAACAAGCTATGTGTGGACACCCAGGCCCTACGCAATCCTTTCCCACGCAAGAATTGTAAAGTGACACACACTTTCACCCTTTGACGGCTAGTCAGCAAAAATTTTCAGAGGTAGTGGAAATTGATTCACAATAAATTACTCACAATAATTGGTTTGTGCGAGTCGTCCCAGCCATAGATGTAAAAAAGACCCTTGTCAATGTACTTCATGCAGTCCTCGGCCTTCATGGATTCTGCAGTGAGCCCAATGTCAAAGCATCAAAAGCACAACCAATTCACGAGACCGCATAAGCCCAGCCTCAACATACTTTGTAGTTGCAGGGGGGTTGGAATGCAACAACATGAAGTCTCTGAAAGCTGGAACATCTGCAGCTGGCATTCAACATGCACAAGTGTGCAGACATAACGATCGCACAATGGGAGATGCAAAAGCCCCCCAAGCACAGACACATCAGAAAGAGCGTATGTTGAGCTATGAACACTTTGACAATGCCTGAGTGCCAACGAACAGCAGCTTTGATGGGACAGTCCATGCAGGGGCATGTCCATTAAGGGCAGAGCTGGACAAACAGGCACCATGCCAAACTGTTGCCTGACAGTTCGAAATGCGAGGGCACTGTCTGAAACAACTGCTGTCTGACACAATGGCTGGCCTGCAGCACATGCCACTGTGGGCACAAAAAGCCACACCTATTTTGATCTCCCTCCTCCATACCAGTGTGTCATGGAGAAGCTTTGTTGACTTCCTGTGAACCATGTTGCTCACATTTCAACCCCAACACTGCAGCCACGCATCCTAACAAAGAACGATCTGGGCATCAAGTTCTCTCAAAATCAACAATTTTGCCAGAATGTCTGGAAGACAATTCTATTGCAATACTCTACCCATTACTTCAAAGACATCTCTACGGTAAGCTGGCGAATCAGGAACACATGCTAACACTTTCTGCATCTTCCTTGTGGGCACGAAGCTTTGACATTTTCGACACAGAGCTTTAGAGATGCTCACAACGTGGAAGCAATGCTGGCACACGCAGTTCTTGATGAGAACACAATTTCTGTTGAAAGCATGCTCCTTCCATCAGGAGGTGTGGATTTCCGCAGTGCTTTGATTCAACAAACATCGGATGCAGGCCTGCAGCAAACCTGTTTGTGCAATGGTTTCATTGTGCGGTTTCATGAATCTGCTGCAAGAATTCGAAATTTTTATCCAGGTCCATGCTTGTCCTTTTACTGTGCAGTGGTTAATCTGTTGCATTCTGTTTCAGTCTTGAAATCAGAGGCTTCTGCAAAAGTTCTGCAGCACCCAGAGGATTGCACAACACAAAGGGGCGTTTTTAGAGTATGACCATCTTCAAGTTCATATGTCAGCCGATGCGTTGGCGAAACCCAGGGGTGGACCAACACTGCTGTGTCAAGTTGAATAGCTGAAACGTGCATGACCAGTTTAGTACTTCCACTCCCCCATATCGATTGTCCTCCATGTGAAAGACTTATCTCGTTACAAAACGGGGTTCCAATAGTAAAATAATGCAGAATCGGAGGGATCGTGCCTCAAAAGCCTTGACTGCTAGCTGTCCAAACAAGTCAACTCTAACCTTTGTGGGGCCCCCAAAATGACCCCGCTCAGTCCAAATATCAAGCATTCGAAATCGACGTCCCTAGGTAGTCCCTTGGGTTTCAGCCGCTCTTGTGTCTACTAGCGGCAAGGAAAGTCGCCACCACCAATGTTATGAATGGCGGCGTCCAGCGCGTGGGATAGCGCTTGCCAAACATTCTCGAACGTGTTTGAGACTTCATCTTGAAGAGCCGTTGTCACAGCGTTGACGATATTGGAAATCTTTGCCCTTCTCATGCTGCCAAGTCCGCAATAGCTAATGACTTGACTTGATTTGTTGACTGTGCACTCCAACCTTATGGAGAGTGCCTTAGAAAAAGTTTCATTGAAGATGAACAAATAAGGCGGCAAAGGTCACGATGACAACTGACGTGGGACAGAGGAAGTACGTCAAGTGAATCAGCGACTCCCGATTGGCCCAAGCTTTCAGCCTAAGAGCAACACTACAAGCTCTGCTAAAGCTAAAAGCTCTTTAGCAGCCCGGTTTTGGGTCTGAGGGTGCTCTGACTGCCGAACAGCACGAAACTGGTTAAGAGGACCTCCCCCACCTCCCAACAACCACAAAAACAAAGGGTACTAAACACTCAGCACTACTAGGATTCCGACCCTTTTCATCCACCGCCGATGCACTGCCCGCCCGCCTGACTTTCCTGCCAGCCTATCGCAGGGGCGAACTTCGAAGCCCTCGCCAACAAAAGGCACATGAGAAGTGCCGCCAGTGGCCAGGACGGACGCCACATTGGCGTCCCACACAGCGCACACGTGGCGTCGTCATGCGCCCTCCACGCCCCGCCCTGTCAAGTCGCGGGCGCTCGACATTACACGGCATGACACCGACTGCTCGTAAAGTCCACCTACCCCGCCCACCCAAGCCCCACGCCACTGACGATCGCCGAGGTCCCCCCCCTTTGCCCCGACCCCACAACGACAAGGCCACGACGACAAGCCACTGTGCGAAGCGCCCTCCCCCGCTGCCGGTGCGGCTGCGCCTTTTGGACCCTCCACGCGATCGCGCGACGATTGGCCGATGCCATTTTAACCTCGCGTGTCCGACCCACCTGACGTCGCCCTTGCGAGCGCGCAGGTACCGCTCCAGCGTCTTGTCGGAGCAGACTGCGGACAAACACGCCGAGGTAGACATCAGCTGTCAGCGGTTCGTCCACCCTGCAGGCGCAATCTCTCAGCGGGGGCGGCTGGACGCGGCCGGACGCCACCGGACGCCACCGGACGCCACCGGACGCCGAATCTCGGCAGAGGTACAAAAGAGTGCGGCAGGAAGCGGGGCTTTCCTTAAAAGCGGCCCGGCACATTATGCCCCACGCGGCACCACACCGGCTCACATAGACCCCTGGTGCCTCCCTGGAGGCCCCCCACCCTCGGAGCGCTCATCTTCGGCGCAAAAGCCAGGCGAAGAACCAGGGCGGATCCGACGGGTCGCTGCGGCGTCGAGCCCCGTTCGGCGCTCACATTTCTTGCCCGCCTCGTCGAGTTCGCCCACGCCCCGCAGCAGCTCCGCCTTCTTGCCCTCGGTGACCACCCCCTGCGCCTCGCCGCCCTTGAGCCCCAGCACTTTTGTGAGGGGCTTCTTCGTGAACCACCCCGAGGATGAGGCCGGCTTCCCGTGCGTCACGGCGTCGCCCGCGGATGCGCCGCACGCGCGCTCGCTGACGGCCAGCTCGGGGGCGTCCGTGGCCGCGGCCATGGGGGCCAGGGCCGGCGATCCCGCCAGCCGTGCGTCGTGTGGGGGAAGCGAATTGGTCGGCCCCCGGGGGCAGTGCCACACCGGGCGATTGGTGGGTTTGGTCCTGATAGCAAAGGAGCACGATGTGGCTCACATACAGCCGATGAAAAAATATTACTGCCTGCACCAAATCGGTGACTGCTTGCACCAAGTCACGTGACACTTTGTCCCAACCTCAATTTTAGGGCTAGGTTTAGTTTCAGGGTGAGTTTTAGGGTTAGGGTTAGGGTTAGGGTTAGGACAGGTTTAGGTTTAGGTCTTAGGGTTTAGGTTTTAGGTTAGGTTAGTTTGGACGGAGTTGGACATGATGTGCACGTGACTTGGTGCAAGAAGTCACCGATTTGGTGCAGCCAGTAATTTTATGCCTACAGCCGATTGTACGGCTTCGGGTCGGGTCCACGGCGAGCTCGGAACCGCACTTTTGCTGCTTACGATACGGCTACGATGCGCTGGCCAAAAATGTCGTTTGCCAAATTGTTGCTGACCCCGCCGGGGTAGTGTGGCGCTTGATGGGAAAATGTGGCTTGCCCAGCAGGAAAAAGAAGTGCGCTTGTGTCCATCACAACAATTGTTCGTGGCCGCGTTTTTGTTGTGCGTCCGATGCGGCCGCGATGTGTATGCCAGAATGTCTCTCGCCGGATTGTCGCTGGCCCCAGAATCATCGCCACGATGTGCTGAATGGTTGGGTGAACGTGAAGCTGCCCAAACTCCAACCCCAAAACCACCAGGCTGGGGCTTCGGCGAAAAGACGGAGGACGGGTCAGTTGGAGTTCTGCCACCGCCACAATCATCCAACCGTCCAGCATCATCATGAACTTGACAAAACAAGGAGGCAAGGCGGCGGCCGTTCGCCCCCTGTTTCACAGGAGCAAGGCAGCGTCAAGGACTCGGTCACCGAAATCCAACACAAAGCCCGGAGGAACGATTCTGGCATTGGAGGAATATGCTCTAAATGGCCGATAATGCCGCCCACCCACCCCATCCCGCCCCTTCCCACCCGGCGCCCCCAGGTCATGTTGGGCACCAGGGCCCTCCCCACGTCCACACTCGACCACGGGCCGCCCACCCGAGGGCACCCCGCGGCGCGCCGCCCGCTGCATGACGCAGGGCCCGCCGCGGCCGCCCACATCCAGCGCCGATCGCCCGCATCATCGTCAGCAGCACCGGCGTCCCCCGCCGCGAGAGCCCGGGTCGCAGCCAAGAGGCACGTCCCCGGAGGCCCTCGCCCTGCTGGCCGCCTGGGTGGAGGATCCCTCCCACCTGAGCGCCGGGCTGACGCGGTTCGACGCCGGGGCGCGCGACCCCGAGCTGTGCAGCCGCCTGGCCACGATCTCGGGGCTGCTGGCATCCCGGGGGCCGGGCGCGGGGCTGAGCAGGACATCGACGCCGGCGGGCGGCGGGAGGGGCTGGGTGCCCGCCAACGGCCTCAGGGCAACCGCGTCGGCGGGGGACGTTCGGGAGAGGTTCGATCAGGCCGGGACGTCTGGCGCACGGCGCAGACGTGCCGCCTGGAACCAACCGGGTGAGAAGCAATGAGCAGGGGTGAGAGGGGGGGGGGGGGATTTTGTTGCAAGGCGAGAAAGAGACGCGTCGTGCAAAGCACCCCCCGGCCCCCTGAGCGAATGCGTGCGAGACGCTGCTTCATACCGTGGGAAGGTGACAGTGAGCCTCCGGTGCGAAACAATGAGCGAACGACGCAAGCGGGAAGGGGTTGGGGGTTGAAAGCAGTAGAGATGTGGGCCCTGCTGGTGAATGATGGATCAGCGGTGCGATTTCGGCGCTGTGCCGGGAAGGCTGCCGGGTGCTGCGGGACGCGGAGGCGTCTCGGGCGATTTCGGGGAGGGATACGGAAAAGGGTTTGGCATTGTGTGACCCTGCGGCTTTCCTCTGAGGCCGTGGCCTGTGGACGGTGATCGCGCGGGGGGGGCGCCGGCGGACGCGCGGGTGCGTTGGCGCGGGGTGCGATGAGCGCCGGAGGGGAGAACTCGGGGGGTCGAGGGAGGATGGGAGTGATCTCTGCGTTCTGTGCTCGCGCGCTTGGCGCTGCGCTTGGCCCCATTGCTGGGGACAATGGGAGGCGTCGAGGGCGCAGGATCCGGGACACGGGGGGCGATTGCGGATTTGCGGAATTTATATATATAGGCAAGAGAAAGATGGGAAGGAGCAGTCCCGCGCTGGCGGCCGTGGTGCCGCGTGGCTGCGGGCCTGTGTCAGCGGCGTCTGGGGCTGGTTGTGGGAATGGCGGGCATTGAGCGCGAGCCCGATGGTCCGTGCAGGTGCGGTGGAGGGCCCGGACAGCTCCGCGGGGTACTTGCGCCACCCGGGAGTGGAGAAGCTCTTGATCGAGTACTACAAAGTGAGTGGACGCCCGCCTGCGGTTGATCGTGACAGCTGCTGTGTAGCGCTTGCTGCGGCGTGCCGTTGTGCGACCTGTGAATCGTTCTGCGCAGCGGCTTCCGCAGCGCAGAGGAAGTCATGAATCTCTTGCCGAGAAGAGGGTGGCCCTGCGTATCGGATCGTGTGCCCAGTTGCAGCCTCCAAGTACAGTGCGACTCCTGGCCACTGCCAACCTGGCATCATCACGGAGGGACCCCAGGACTGGGGCAGTTCACAGTCTTGGTTATTGCTGATGGCCCAAAGTTCAATCTGCAGTAGCCTCCACAAGTGCAGCACGCAGAATTCTCCCATCACAAAAGACTGGCCATCACCAAGTCCCTAGTGCCGGAATGTTGGCATCTGCATCTCAAACGTTTGTTTCTTCCAGTGTCCGAAGATATTGCACACGCATTGGGCAACAATCTGCAGATGCACCCAGCACTGCCTACATCACGTGCAATGGGCACAAGTGCATCATAATTTGACAGTTCTGTTGATGAAGATTTCTACCTTCCATTTGTGTACTTTTCTGTGTTTGCTCGTTTCACGTTGTTTTTCAAGTTGGAGTGCTGCTGTATGCCCTGAAGAAGCTCTGCAGCAGGTATGTCTTTTTGAGCTTTTCACCTGTTGAATTCTTGCTTTGATTAACAGATGGTCGAAGCAGCGAGGGCAGGTCCTGGGGTTGGAGCTGCAAGTGAGTTATTGTGCTGCATGCAGAGTGGTGTGGTGGTGCAGTTGAGGATGAATTCGAAAGGGTTTTGACTTTCCTGACAATCCTTCCACAGGGTGCAACAAATGATAATAGATTCTTGTGAGCAAGAGATCAAGTCAGACAGCTATGGACATGTTATTTGAGCTGCCTTGCCAAGTGGCATACTTTGCTGTTGTTTTGGCAGTGGATTCGCCAAGCTACTCGCAAGCCTGCAGTGAATATGTAATTCTGTGTTGGCTGCATTTGCGGACATCAAACGAATTTTGTAGTTGTATATTGTGCCCGATGCAATGTCTGCTAAGTATGGCGTTTGAGGACGATGTCACTATTCGCAGCAGTGCCATGAAGAATGTGCCTGGCTCTCATCGCAGGCACACCTGTGTATGGATTTCTGCCATTGTGCTTGCATCCTTTGCTCCAGACAACGATCATCCTTACTCAATAGCTGTTCTGCCAACTGGGTACTTGGGTGCTGGACTGTGTGCTGTGAGCAGCACATGATGAGAACAGGATCTGGTCTGCATTGCTCTATATCTCCTTTGGATACAGTTCCATGGCCGCAATTTCTTGGCTTTCAGCATGCACATTGGGTGTGCTGAATTGAATCTTCATATACATATGGTTTGTTATCTTTTGCTGGCTGAGTTCCTCACGAATTGAATCTCCTGTGCCTGTGGACAGAAGCACCGGGCTCGTCGAAGAACCTGCTTGTGCGCTGGGGGTGCCCTCAGCCACCAGAATTCCTTGAGTTGCACCGTATGGTCAAACGCTCTCAAGCATATGCTGCACTTGGGTCGACATGCATTGTAAGCTTGGTGTGCCAGTCTACTTTGTGCTCAACCTTGGTGTTGTCGATGTTGCTGCATTTGCCAGCTCCACTGCTGCTACTGGCTCCAGATGCTCATGCTGCTTGGAAGATTGAATTGATCCTCCTTTTTTTGTGGTGCCACATGTTGTTGGGTCATATGTGCACATGTAGCTCATCAGCGGGTCCAAACAGAACAGCGTAGTGAGCGGGCATACTTGCGCCTAAAACTTTTGTCCACAACAGGCCCTAACGATCCAAGGCTGCATGGAGGACATTGTCAGCCATGGCATTGGCTCCTGGCTCTCAAAATCCACAGCCTGGAGTAGTGGTCAAAGCGGCAACTGCTTCCCTTGTTTTGATGGCATTTTGCACTGACATTGTTTCGCAGACGTGTTCTTGTTTGTTGGTTCAAACTCAGATTGAGAACTGAACTAAGATGTAAAGAGCTGAGCCATTCCCACAGAGTACCGTAGGATATCCGACCCTTCCGCATCGGTCCATCCCGACCATTCCATTTTTGCTCCGCATTTTCGTCCCGGACCGTTACGTTATTTTTTTTGCTTCGCATCGTGTCGCGTGGGCTCCGAGGGGGCTCTAAAGGCTGTATCCCAAGTTTCAGGTGCAACGGACCAGTCCCAAGCCTCGTATGTGCATGCACCATGCGACACCAACCGCCTGGCTCTGGGGATCAACCGTGGCCCCCGCGAAGCTAGTCCGCGAAACCGGGTCCCTTGCCGCGAACCTTGCCCGCTGAATACCCCCCCTCCCACCCAGCTCACCCCGCTCCCTGTGCTCCTGGCCCTGGGCGGCTCCCAAGGCGGCTCCCCCAGGCGCCGCGCCCGGCCCCCCGGGGCGGCTGTTTGTCAATGCGCGCGTGCCTGCTGATCGCCCCCACTCCCTGCCTGTGCCATTACTTGTTGGCACCTTCCGCGTTAGCGCCCACTCTCCCCGCTGCCCAGATGGCAAGCGGCGGGCGCCTGCCTGCCTGCCGATCGGTCGCCCAGTGGCTTGCCAGGTGCCAAGGCCAAGCCCGTCCTAAAGCCGCGCCCCGAGCGTTACTAAATTCGGCTGCTCCGCATTTCCCTCTGGCACCATTATTTTCTTATTCATCGACTCCGCGAAAAAGGGCCCAGCATTATGTTACTATGCGGAAGGGTTTAAAACACTATGGTATGTGCTTCAAGTGACTGCAGTAATGGCTCAGATACTTGCCAACAGGGTAGCAGCTCTGGTGTCCCAAGGACAGTGTGCTGCCTGATGGGCATTGATGTGTCTGCAGGCGACATGAAAGCCAGGCAGCTGATCACAGCACATGCCTATTGAACTCAGATGATCTGCGAGTGTCTGTTTGTTGCCAGTCTGCAGGCATCACACCGTGTTCGCCAAGAAAAATCCCCAGTCTCCTTGTCACCAGAACTTGGCAGATGTGGCAGTACCTGTACCACTTTATGCAGAGGACAACTGCCACATATGCCTGGAAGGGCATTCAATGGCGGCACTGTGATATTTCTTCTGTTTGCGCAGATGCATTTGCTGCCCTTGCTCCTGCCCTTGTGGCTCTGTTTGCTCCGGCATCTGTTGGGCACATCAGTTTTCAGTTGCATCCTCAGCGTCGGCCTCGGTCTGCTGTTCTTCAGAACCGCTGAGGTCCTACACTGCGAGGGGCTGCAGAAACTGAGACAGGGGCCTGAGGGGAAGATTCGGGCCTTCAGGATACCTCCCAATGGGAAAATGCCACCTGAGTCACAGGAACTGCTTGCAGCCCTTGCTAAATGCAAGGCTGGTGAGTAAATGCTGTTTGCTGTCACTTTGGACTTTGCATGGTATTGCCTGGTTGTGGTTCCACTGCATTTGGCGCTTTTCTGTCAATGATAAATTCACACTCCCATGCCCTCTGGAATAGCATAGGACATGCAAAGGCAGACAAGAAGAGGACAATTACAACTCAAGAAAGGGAGATGGTGGTGGAGAGCAGCAGACAGGAGGAGCTTTAGTAAACTATTAGCATCCATGTCCCATGCCCAGCTCTGGGTGGCAGAACTCCGCTATGTGTCGTGGCCAGTGCTGGATCAGTCCTTGCTATGTTTCAGAGGGCCAGCACTGTTCGTGTTGTTGTGAGGCCCGCCACAAAGCATAAAATGTGGACATTGTTCAAGGTTTTGTGTTTGCTCAAATGTACTGCTCTTGGCTGCTTGACAGAAACAAGAGAATGCGTGAAAAGGAGAAAGAAGAAGCAGTTTTGCTGACGGTCACAAGGGCAATGAATGGCTGTGGTGTGCAATCAACATTGAGATGCGCATCCTTGGACTGTGTCCCAGCTGATCATGGCAGCGATTACCTGGTACTGCACATACCTGCAGTTCAGTTGCAGCCCATGCATGGTGGATGATTCGCTTTGGGCCATTGCCGTTTTGTTGAAGTTCTGCAATCACCAATGGAAATCCACATGCCTCCCTGGCAGCAGTAGTTTTCTGATCCCATTATCTTTGTGATGAATTGAGCGCTGGGCTGGCATACCCTCACAGTGATTTCTGGGGTATTATCTTGACAGGCTTGTCCAAAGAGCCGCTGGCAGCCGATGCAAGGCGTATTTGTAGTCCAAGGGAAGCTCGCTTTGGAGACACCCCAACTTCCAACACTGTGGCTGGTTTGCGTGATGGCGGGGACCCTGCCATCGCTGCATTGTTACAGGATGTGAACTTGGTTCGAGAAGCTGTGCTTGGCATTGAAAGGGGGAACGACATCGCCGACGGCACAGAGTTGGGGGAACTCAGCAGACAGGTCAAAATGTGAGTTCCCTTAACTGTGCATTTCACTGCAAAAATATGCACCATTCTCTATGGATAGCAGCAGTTGATTTTCGCTAAAAGGAATTGTATCACAGCAGTGGCTGGGGCAATGCTTGCACCCAAAATGTGCTTTCTCGAACTGGTGAGATTAACTTTCCAGTGACAAGTGTTGTATAATGCACAATACAGAACAGACGTAGCAAATGGGAATGAGCCAAACTGAAACCTACCTCTAGGAATGCGCAACTCAACTGCTGCTCCCAGTGTATGCTGCAGTGTGGTGGCGGGCACCCGCTGGCTTCCTTTAGTTTCAACATTCTGAGCGCTGTGTGCTCTTCACTCTGCTGAGCCTCCCCATTGCCCTGCCATGCACACGACAAGTGATATGCAGAAGACAGGTCTGTGGCATCCAAACCCGTACCCCCTTGTATTGTACCCGGCTGCATCGCAATGCAACGCTTGGCCTTTTGTGCGGAGCAATGATGAAACATAGCAGTGCCAAGAAATGTGGAACAGTGCCAGTCGCGATGCGGGGTTCTCTGGGGTGTTCGTGGCGTCTAGCAGCTCTGGATTCAGGAGGCGCTGTGGTGGCGAAGAATTGTGAACTGAGCGAAGTCGCCATTCTTGGTGTGGCCATGTTGTGGAGCCCCCCCAAAATAACGGGCTGTGGAAAATGTGGAGCAAAATTTCAAAGTGCTGAAGGGTTGAATGTACAACAGTGTACAGATACCCATTCTTGTGAGCGAGGAAGGTGATGTGCAAAGCGATGGAAATTTGCTGTCGAATGAATATATGTGTTTGTGCCGCAGGCTTTGCGAGGCGGTGGGCGTGCCCTTCAGCAATGGGAGAATGTCATCGGTAGTTGCACTCAGTGAAAAGCTGCAAGAAATCAAGGGGGTAGTGGGATGTTGATGCCAATAGATGATGGTGGATGGCGGCCGCGCTGTGAATGCTGAACGAAGTTTGGCCATTCTTCATACCCATTTAATTCATGATTTTTTTGTCAAAAGAAATGTGAAAAATGTTTGTCTGATGAAAATGATGAAAAATGGTTGTGGATGGAGGATCAGAGAATGATTGCAGTCAGCAGGCAGCTGTGGAACCATCCGAGGAGGTGTGCAGCCCAATGTGAAAGTGACAGTACACGCTGCTGTGGCGTCGTTCCTTCGCACTGATTCAAGGCAGTGGAAATTTTGACTTCAAAAATGCGCAAATGTGTATTTATTGGATTGTCCAATATGATAAACAACACAAAATTCTGAATGGAAACTCCAGAAGAACATGAGTCAACATGTCATTAGGGCGGTAGCTAAGAATGGCAGTCAACATCACCAGCAATTCGCTCCCTTTGCAGTGAGTTGGCGACGTGGGCGCTGGAAGCAGCATTACAGTAACGACACGAGTGCTGGGTGGTGCCTCGATTGGGCCCGATTGTCCAGATGACAACACCCTATGGGTGAAAGCCGACTGCATATCAGTTGGCCTACTAGTTTGTGGGCCCTCAACCCTAACGTGGAAGACCACTGCAGCAGGTGAGCAGGTGACTACTGCCAATATTCAGCAACGAAATGGCAGTGTTTGCACGAATTTTCCTGCGATACTTTCCGCTTCCTTTTGCTGTGTGCGCAATAGGTCTTGCAACGTTTGTTTGATGGGGCCGCATTGAGCTGCGGAATGTCTCATTCGCCCATCACGCCCATGCCATGTCCCATTTGCATCACAGTAGGTTGCAAGAGCAATGAGTTGATTTTTAAAGTGCACTAAAGTCTAGAAGACTGTTTTGCCAAATGAAAGGAAATGCCCTCCACGTCCGGAAATGGAGGGTATCGGAAATTTTTGAGTTCTGCAGGGCAATTGACTAGGAGGGCATGAAGGTCATTATTGGGTATATTTATGTCTTTTTAAGGGTCTTTAGGAGTTTTAGGAGTTTTAGGTGTTTCGGATATTGTATTATACCAGTCCAGAAGTTGGGCCTTCGGCCCAACGTTCTGCACTTTTGTCGTCCCCACATTATTTTAACAGAACCTGTAACAACAATTCCTTTTTCCTTTATGGAAAAGGGAGGCACCTTTTTTGAATGATGGCATTTGCATTTCTATTCCCGAGCTCATGCGTGTGCAATCATAGTCAGTGGCACAACAACCGAGGCCCTGCACAGAGACTGTCCCCCGCATCCCACCGCCTTCAGCAATGCAGTTGACCACCACGATGGGTGGCCCGCCCGCCCTCGTGCGCAACAATTTCAAACACCCGCCCTGTCGCTGTGACACCCTTGGGCCCATTGGCCCTCGGCGGTTGGGTGTATGGTGCGGCAATTGCACTCCGCGTAGCGGTGGCCAAGCCGATGGCGATTGTTAAGCGCCATTGCAAGCCTCTAGAGCTGCTGCGCGGCACAGCCACACGCGCAAGGCAACTTTGACCGTTGACTTGCTGTTCCGGACGCTCGGCACGGACCATCGGCGCCCTGCAGTGGGCGCATCTGTGGGCACAGGATCAAACCAAAAATGCAGGCGATGAGCACGGGTGGGTGCTGGGCGCCATCGAAACAACGTCAGAAAGCCGCGCCTCTGCCCCCTCTTGCACCCCGCAGCCCAGTGGGGGGCCCAGTCGCAGCCGAGGGAGACACTCGCACCAGCGCCTTCGCACCCATTCACCCCGCATTGACTTTTGAGACAACCGTGAAGACGCGGGATCGCGATGGCGGAGGTCC
>CAJHUC010001025.1:0-96756 GCA_905146915.1 Ostreobium quekettii | reverse complement strand
AGGCCAAATGCGGCCGAGGTACCGTTGGCAGTACGTGCGCGGGCGCTGGCTGACTTGCCGGGGGCGCGGGCGGACGCACCCAGTGGGCACTTGGTCAGGGCCTGATGGCGGCAGCCCGGGAGATGCGACGGAGGGGGTTTGACGCCCCTTTGCGTGGGGCGGGATGCTGGCTTCCCCCCGGCCGTGGCGCTTTGCGGGCCTTCCCTTCCTGAACCACCCACCCTTGCTTCCCTTGCAGTCGCTGGCAGCATGTGGGGGCTCAGTCCCGGCCATGCTCAGCAGGTTCAGGGCTGGGGCTGGAATGGTGGCACCGAGATCTGCAGTCCCATCGGGCTCCGGGCGGATTACGCGCTGCCTGATTGGCAATCGAACTAGCTTCAAAGCAGTCGCTCGTGGCGTCGGCTAGCTCTCGTTCCTTTCGACGACCGTCGAGCGAATCGCTCTGAAAGCCCGGCCGTTGGTTTGAAGGCGAGCAGCCAATGGTGCCATCGTGCTGTTCTGTGTCGGAACGCCGCTCGAGCTGGCCGCAATCTGATCAGTTTGGCGGCCCGGCGCGTTTTCCGAATACCGCAAAGTGCTGCACCCGTGCATGCCAGCGTTCGGACGTGCTCGAATTGGAAGCAGCCCCTCCGGAAGGCGCAGATCAGTCCAAATCCGCCAGGCACGCTGTGCCATGCTGGAGCTTATTGCTTGCGCCGCCACAGTCCCCCGGACGTCCCCTGCGGCTGTCTGCTCGCGAGGTTGCTAACAGGGGCCCCGCGGCCTCGAGCGCGGTGGACCCACCCCCTCTTCAGAAGGGTTCAAAGTCGCCGATGCCGTGACGCTTGGCGTTACGTAAACGGAAAGACTCATCGCAGGCGCATGACCACACACGTACTACGCAGTATGTGGCCAGGCGGTGTGATGATCTTCTCGGAGGACGGGATGGCGGCAGGCGGCGGGGCTGCCCGGTGCGAACCAGTTATGGCGATCGCTGGTGCTGCGCGTGAACTTCGCAATGTAATTCAGTCACTCTTCACGTGTGCCTCACCGGCACTTCACGCGCACTTCACTTGTACTGCACTTATGTGTCATTTGTGCCTTGATTGCACTTGTCTTTTGCGTGTACGTGCTTGTGCTAACAGTAAATGGTTCCATATTTGACACCAGTAGAAATCAACATATATGCGATGTGTTGAAGGAACGCCTCATCATGCGCAGAATGACGGGCGATTCCCCTCCGGAGTCAGCCAGAGAAGCGGCGACCGCAAATCGCCCCCCTTCGGCCTTCGTTCGCAGCCCGCGCTCGCTGCCGGAACCTGCAGTACCTCCGCCTTGCAGCAGTCCCGTCCACGGTTCGGGATTCCTTCGACGCACCACGTAATGCGCCCTCCCTTTCGCCTCCCGTCGCTCCCCGTCAGCCCACGTCGCGCCAACGCCCTCGCCGGTGCACGGGGTCCTCCGCCCGCGATCGCACAGCCCTCACGGGGCGTGTCGACCCATCACCGCGCGCCTTAGTAAGGCGCCGGCGTCTGGAGATGCCCCACGTTCGGGGCCCGCGTCCGCACGCTTGCTAGTAGCTATCCCCTGCCGCGCAGCCTCACGGAAGCCACGCCTTGGGCGTCGGGGGCCTGCGATTTGCCAGGCGGTTTGGAACGCGGCCTTGCGGTACTCGGGGCACGGAACCCATCACCAACAAGGATCTGTTACAATGTTGCCATGTCCAACTTTTGTATGCCAAACCACACATCGTACATTCCCATCGATCGTTTCACACATTCCAGCTGTCAGTCCACTCGTGATTCAACCCGACAGCCGCACTTCCATCGCATAATCCAACGTGCTTGTCAAGCACAACAGCTGTCACTACTCTTGATTCAACCCACAACTGTCCTTCCGCTAGATCATCCAATGCCGTTGCCAATGACAGCTGGCCGACCCGACAATCCTTCAGCCATCAAATCAACTCTTGGACGAAGCGCACATAGCAGAAATGAAGTATGAACAGAGCATAGATGAAATCGACCGCGATTCATTATGCTATACTTCAACATGGGCACTCCCGCCTTCTACTGTGCAAACTCCGAATTATACGTGTAGCCATGATATCACAACATCGAATATGCTAGATTGCGGTTCTTGGTGGGCCCATTAGATTCTTCTCAAAAACAGAGTGCATCATATTCAAAACCCTTTAGGTATACATTAGCAAATCCCCCTTCGTCGCTGCACTAACCCTACCCGGAGAGCCTCTCTTACTCAATATTAAAAAGCGAGCGAGACGAGGGGCTCCGGTGGTGGCCGCTGCACTAACCCTACGCGGAGAGCCTCCCTTACTCAATACCAAAAATCGAGCGAGATGAGGGGCTCCGGTGGTGGCCGCTACACTTACCCTACCCGGAGAGCCTCCCTTACTCAATACTAAAAATCGAGCGGGATGAGGGGCTCCGGTAGTGGCCGCGCTTTCCCAGAGTCAATCGCCCAATGTCAACCACAAAGGTTCTGATGCATAAAAAAAAGAAGAATCCCCCTTTAAATTCCATATTATAGAGCAGCCTTTGATCATCATCGTTCATTGCTGCCATCTTCATATTCAGATTCATCAGATTCATGATTCAAATGATCTCCATGAAGCCCAACGTAGCTCCAAAACCATGTTGAAGGAACGCCTCATCATGCGCAGAATGACGGGCGATTCCTCTCCGGAGTCAGCCAGAGAAGCGGCGACCGCAAATCGCCCCCCTTCGGCCTTCGTTCGCAGCCCGCGCTCGCTGCCGGAACCTGCCGTACCTCCGCCTTGCAGCAGTCCCATCCACGGTTCGGGATTCCTTCGACGCACCACGTAATGCGCCCTCCCTTTCGCCTCCCGTCGCTCCCCGTCAGCCCACGTCGCGCCAACGCCCTCGCCGGTGCACGGGGTCCTCCGCCCGCGATCGCACAGCCCTCACGGGGCGTGTCGACCCATCACCGCGCGCCTTAGTAAGGCGCCGGCGTGTCAGGAGCGTTTCCGTTCACGCTTGCTGGTAATATCCTGCCAGCGCAGCCCTCTGCGGAAGCCGCCTTGGGCGTCAGGGCCTACGATTTGCGCCAGGGCGGATTACAGGGCTGCCGGCCTTGCTCGGCGGGAATATCTGGATACCGTTACGTGCCAGCACGCGCAACCACACATCGTACATTCCCATCGATCGTTTCACACATTCCAGCTGTCAGTCCACTCGTGATTCAACCCGACAGCCGCACTTCTATCGCATAATCCAACGTGCTTGTCAAGCACAACAGCTGTCACTACTCTTGATTCAACCCACAGCTGTCCTTCCGCCAGCTCATCCAATGCCGTTGCCAATGACAGCTGGCCGACCCGACAATCCTTCAGCCATCAAATCAACTCTTGGACGAAGCGCACATAGCAGAAATGAAGTATGAACAGAGCATAGATGAAATCAACCGCGATTCATTATGCTATACTTCAACAGATGCCAACTGCGATGCCGTTTGACAAATTTTGGTGCCATCGCAATCATTGCGATGGTGCCACCTCGTGTCAAAATGGAGTCGCAGTTGGCATCGCAGACATGATGTTTTCTGATAGTGCAATCGCAACTACGCATGAATAGGGCATTCCCATTCCCACATAGGTGATGAGCACGGGCGTTATGATAATAGACATTACCTGTACTTCAGATGATCAGAAGACACGGAGTCGGGGGAGCGAGGCCTATTTTGTCGGCTTGACCAAAGTTGGCAGCGCATGTCACCGCAAGTATTAGATCGAATGCGACAACCAGTCTAGACTGGCTGTTGGGAATCGGCCACACTCAATGATCAAGCACAAGGTAGGATGGAGTGCACGGTGTCAGCATGCTTTGTCGTCGACTGTTCTCGCTGTGTGGTCAACGAGAGTTTTTTCTTCAACAGACGTGATTGCTCGTCAAGGGTCGTAATTACGACCCGTGACGGTTATAACCGCGCCAGCAGGCTGTCCACATCATGTCATGTGCAAATCACGTGATATGATATGCGAATGCACAGGCAGCCCATCGCGGCTCCCAGGCCAGCCACCAAAGAGAGCGGAGGTATTCCCCGCGGGGCCCAGTTCGACATCCCGAACATTAACAGAAGGCAACATTCTTGAGGCGCAAACTGCGATCCCACCCGACACTAGTTGGGCCCACCACAGTGATTAAGATAGCATCAAAGTAGCCATTGCGATATCAATTATTGTGAATTGGCATCACAATATCGATGTGTTCTGGAAGAAAATGTCCAGCACACAGGTACATAACGTCACAAGTTATGTCGTCTAATTCTTTCTTCACGTCCCGCTTGACATCGCTGGCAAAATATTGGCCATTTTTCATTGGCTATTTATGCAGCTTTTTACTTTTTTAAATTGTGTGACGGTGGGACAAGGCCTTGTTGTCTTGACCATGTTTCGGCAGCCATTTTTCAACAGTGCATGTCACCCACATTTATGATGGGTGATCTATCCCAAAGCCATGGCCCCAAGTACCATTGTTTGACATCTTTCCATCTCTATGGCTGCCCATCATTCCAAGGGGGTGCGGGTGGGTCTGGGGGATTGGACGGTTAAGGTGTTGTGTGCCTTTCCCGTACAACGCCATGAACACCAATGGTGCGAACATTTCACATAGTTTCTGCCCGCGTTTGAACAGCGTTAACCGCTGCCAAGAGTGCATTTGTGCAACATGCACGTGGGATCAAATTGCGTCATCAACGGGAAAGTTCGAATGTGCCAACGCAACCTCGGCGCCGAAGACAATGGGCTTGCAATGCAAGCAGTGCTTCCCAGCCACGGCGCCGCCGAGACTTCTGCGAAGGTGCAAGTCCAAACTAATTTCATTTCGAAACTATCATCGCTTGCAAACAAGCGCATGCGGTCGATTGCTGTAAAACAGTCGCCACAATCACACAGAAGCACCAAAAAAGAACAGGCTGGAAGTCAAAACTTGCACAGCGCGCACGGACTCAATGCTGTTGCGCGCTTCGACATCAACAAAATGTACTATCAATCAACTGGTCCTCGTCCTCTGGCTTTCCTTGTGCGCCTGTGCATTTGCAAGTCAAGTAGTTCCCCGTTACAAGACACGGCTGTCTTGTGGCCCTAGGGTTGGTGTGAGAGCAAAAGGACATTCCACCCGGTAGGAAGGGGAGCGGCACGGGGGAACGAAGGGGCTGAGGTGGCTCCATGTTTACAAAACCAAGGTGAGCAGAAGAAGCTATGTATTTGAAAGAGCACGCCACGGCTGGCAGCTGGAACATTCTGTCAATATTCGTGAACAGGCTTGGTTTGTACGCCGAAAATACAAATCGTATTCACGTTTTCACGCGGAAAGATAGTTTTTGCGTTTCTACGAGTAAATGTGCGAAAAAGCACGTAAATGCAACGCGAATACACCCCCGTGTACATAAAGATAGCACATACAGACGTTGGGAGTCCAGAGAATGGCAGTTAGTTGCGCTGGATTGGGTAGAAAACGAGCTTTTGTTCCATGCCGTCGTTGCCCTTTCCAAGGATGAGTGGGCCCTGTGCTGCGGGTGCTGGAGATGCCCTACGAGTAATCATTTTGCGCGACTTTCATCGTGCAATCTGGTTATCCAAATGAGCCTCAAAAACGTAAAAATACGCGTAAAAATAGCCCCTTTCGCAAATTTACGTTTTTGCGCATAAAAACGTGAACGCAAAAAAGTAAACGCAATTACCAAGCCTGGTTATGAGCCAGAAGATGGTGGATGCCAGCTGTTTACTTGCCCGTCATCACTTACAACGTGCAAGTGCACCGCTGTTGTCTTATCGAAACCTATTGTAACGGATCGCACACTGGTAGAAAACGCCATGTTTGTGATGCAAACGGCGATGCCAATTTGACACAAAATGATGCCATCACAGTGATTGCGATGGCATAAAAAGTGGCTGCGATGGCATCAATTTGTGTTAAATTGGCATCGCAAGCATGCTGTTTTCTACTGGTGGCAGCTGGGTGCCAGAAGCCAGCCATCGGATGCTGGAGGGGCAAGAGCGACCAACAAGTGAGGAAACCGAAAGAGAGATGAAGGAGCAGGAAAAGGGAAAAATCAAAAAGAAAATCGCTTGCGGTGGAGCGCAAGTGATGGGTTGGGTCGGCCAGCCGCGAGCGGCGACGGGGGGGCGCAGCGTGGAGACCCGATGACTGGTCAACAGGAAAATGGTGGCGATGTTCAAAAGGCGGTCAGCTGCCTCCTAACAAGGAGGCGGCCCACCTGGGCCCACTCACACGCTCCCTTGACAGGACCCGAGCTAGGCCACAGGCAGTATACTGCCTGAATATGTGCACATATATTCTTTGTATAGCATATTCAACCCTTCTGCACATTAACGCAACCCTTGATCCTCTTTTACGGAGAAAACAATAAAATAAATAGCGCTCTGAAAGAAAAATGGTGGTAACGGTAAATTTTCTGATGTGCAAGGGTTGAACCGTTTATTTTAGGCGCTGTTGGTACACACGAAGGAGAATTCCCGGTGGTGCTTTCCAACGTTTTTCCCTTCTGCATTTTTCGCACAAGTGCCATCCTAATATTCTTGCCGTTCCGCACAAAAAGCCCAAGGCAAGACCGGAAATGCTAACCCTGCGTATTCTGTCAAGTAAATATGCACATTTCTGGCAATGACATTCACGCCAACTGTGCCTTTAATATTGCAGGACACTCCGGCATGAGAGATTATTAGTCCCCCCTGTCTTTTCCATTGGGGTCCCTTATTCTTCCGCTGACAAGGCCAACGCCGGTCAGTGGGTCAGCGGTTGGTTCAGGCTCTAGAGTGTCCGAAACAATAAGGGATCTTCACGGAAAAAACAAAGCGACTAATGCCCCCCCCCCCTCCCCGACATTCAGGAAGGCGCACAGAAACACTCCCAGTGCGGCTGCCAGATCACCCCGGCTACTGGCCAGCAACGACGCCTATTCACGGCCATGCAACCGGTCCGCGCATCGGTCAAACTCGCGGCTCAACGAACGCCCACTTACAACCCCCCCCCGCCACCCCCACCTTGCCCCACACCCCACACACGGGGGCCCCAAGCCCCACACCCCACCACCCACCCGTTTCGCCTTTGTTGCGCCTTTGCGACAGCAAACGCGTGTCCGACAGCCCGCGCGGCTGCCGCGCACCGCATCGAATTTTGCTTTTCGACAGCCAGTTCTTTTGCACACCTTCGACGCTTTTTGCCCCTGAATCGTCCAGGCCCTCCTCCCCGCCGGTTCGCCTGCCCCGGCCCGATCCCCCCCTCCGCCCAGGCCGCGTTCTCGCCCCGTCCCGTGGGCGCGAATTCCCGCGATCTGTGCGCATCCTCTGTCGCGCCTCGCGGCCTTTGCCGCGCCATGGAGCGCCCGGATGCGCTTCATCGGGTGCGGCCATGCGCCGAACCGGCTCTGCCGGCGATCAGATCGTCGGCCGCGAGGCAGGGTGGCGGAAGATTTGCCGAAGAGCATCGGCGCGGATGCGCCCCAAGGCTGGGCAAGAGGCTGGGAGGCTGTGGCGGGGCGTCCAGGGTGCCCGGAGGAAAGTGCGGTGCCGGGAATGGTGGGACGGATTGGGAGGAGGAGATGAGGGCGTTCCGGAAGCGGACGCTGAAGCCCAACCAGCTGGCCACGCTGCGACAGATCGAGGAGAGCAAGGTGGACGTGGGGGAGGTGGGTGCGCTTACCTGAGCGGCGAGATTTGCTGCACAGTGGTTGCGCATTTGTTGCGCGCTTCGTAAGAGAAAGGAGTCAGGCAGAGGGCACCGCCGCTCCTCAGCAGGTTTTCCTGAGACTCTTCTTGACACTGTAGAAAGATGGTGTTGAGTCTCTTGTGCAAGAAGAGGACAAAACGACACAAGCACCAAGAAGAGAAAGACATGCACGTGGCTATGGGGGAAAGGGGCCGACAGGTGGTCCATGAGCCTTCGCTTGGTGCGCTTTTGGCGCTGTGCGCCTGGAGGTCTTTGCTTCACATTCAACTGGAAATGGGTTTTGCTGACAGACAAAGGGATAGTGAGGCAAGTGTTTCAGTTTTGTTGGGGGGATTGTGCTGGGGCAACAGGGGATGGACGGTCATTGCGGTCGGCAGCCCTCGACAATTATGGAGTGATCATGGCATGTGTGGTCAGTGCGGTTGCATGGGCTTGGAAAGACGGTTGGCAGCAATGTGTTAGCAATCATGGCTCACTAGCGAGACAGAGGAGAAGGCACTGGTGGGGTGTTGCACGTGGGGTTCTCAACTGGAGAATGCAGGTACATTCCTGCAGCTCTTCTACAACACTATCCATTAGACATTATTTAGGTTGTGGGAAAGTCACAATCGCAAGGTCTGGACTGTCCAGGCCACTGTTCATTTCCAAATGCCACTAACCAGAGGTCACCCACAGAGGGACACACATTGTTGCCAAACGCTATCCCCTTTTACTTGCGCTGTTTCCAGTGCAGTGGGAGGTATCTGCATACTGTTCCACTTTTTGAACATACATATCAAAGTGCTGTTGCTTTGGACAGGATGCCATGGCAAAACAAGTTTGCTGTTTCTGCGAGAATCATCGAGATAAGCGATTTTGTTTTGCAGTTTTAGTTTGGTGGCCTGCAGCTCTTCAAGGTTTCAAATACTCTTCAAGCTGCAGCTCTTCAAGTGTTACAAAATACACCACGCTATTCGAGAATGCAGCTGTGACGTCCCAGTTAGACTATGAGCATTTTGATTACCAATTATTGAAAATGGGCAAGAGGGGGTGAAAAAGGGGCCACCAGTGCCTGACTCATGCAGCAGTGTGGTTCCCTGCTGGGATTTCAATACAGCAACATCTTTGGCTGCACACAATCAAAGCATGGAAGCAGTTAGAAATTGGACTGAATGGCTTAAACTAAGGGAGGAACAAGACAAAATGATCCTTGACAATCGAAATCTAATCGGTGACATGTGGTTGTCTACCTAAGGTGCTGGCCTGCCAAGATGGTGTGGCAATCGTGGAGGGTCTCAACAACGATGCTCCCAATGGGACGACCCTCGCCTTTGCAGATGGTGCCGCTGGGTGCGTAAGTCCACATGTAGTGCCTTGTTCAAAAATGGAAGGCAACTGACCTTTGTGGTCCATCCCTGTACACACTGTACAAGCTCGGACACTGAGCAAAAGTTGACTGAATGCTTCTGTGCCAGTCAAGGCCTTCAAGTTGCATGGGTTGTGTTTGTCATGTTTCTTCTTGAGAACTTTTGCCCATAGATCCAGCCTCCTTTGGGCTCTAGGAAGCTCTGGCCTTGCTTGTTGTGTATTTCTGGGGAGGGACAGAGGGCTATCATACAGAATCTGTTCAAAAGGCCCCAACTTTGCCCTTTGTTACTTTCATTGTCACTCGAGGGTCAAGCCTGTTCACGGTAGCCATGCATCTTGACAGTGCGTGGGTGAGTTGAAGCAATTGGTGTGGATTGGACTGGCTTTATCAAGCACCACTTGAAAAGGAGTGTTGATTGGGGTGCTTCGTTTCCTTGGTGGGTTTGGAAGAACATGCTCTGCTGGTGCCATCCAGCGAGCTGTTTGACAGTTTTTGATTTGTACCTGTTCTCATGCACAGCGATGTGAGCTTTTGTTCAAAGCTCAATTTCGGTGCCACGATTGCCAGAATGATACCAATTCTATTGCATGGCGATGTGCGCAGTTTTTTTATCGTTCAATGTTGGATGTCAATCCTGTCCAACAATGGACCATCCCAACCTCCACGTGTTTGAGGAAAGCGACGAGTCAATTCGTGTTTCCACTCTGCATCCCGGTCAACATTACCATGCCATTGTGCAGGGTGCTCGCTTGGCGGAGGAGTGACAGCATCTGCTTCGCACTCATACTGGACAGGAAGCCTGTGACCATTGGAGAGGAGGTGAAATGCAACTTAAAGGGAATCATACAGGTGGGCGATGCGGGACTTGCTTGGAACACATGCATGGATTCGAACAACACCGAATTACACCTTCTGTATGGCAAGGAGTTGTTGGACCTTTTGGTCATCTTCTTTCTTTGCTTCCAAGGAATGCTGCATCATAGTCAGGACAAGAGGAAGTGGACTTTGTTGCAGGCGGCTGCACTGTTGTCTGCCAGTTTTGTTGATTGTCGTTCATTTGCCGATTGCAGTGTTCGTTGTATGCCAACTCAGTTGATTGTAAAACTACTGCTAAAGTATCAGAGCGACCCGCCAGTGGCACTGAATGGTGTTCGAGCGACTGCTCATTGGTGTTGATCAGATTGGTTGCAGATTAGGCATGGTAAGGGCCAGTGTGTCCCAGGCTGGCGACCAAAATGACCACGATTTATTTTGATGCATGTTGATTAATTGCACATTATATTGATACTGGCGTTAATGACAATAGAATTTATGTCAGTGTGAAAGCAAAGTACTGCTGGAGCAGGACTCTGCCAGCACAGTTGTCGCTGTGCTGCAACCAACGACACCAACTCCTGCAGCTGTTCATCCCAGCGTTTGAACTCAAGCGAGAGCTCTTTAAGGATTCTTTTTCTTTTCCTTTTTCTTTTCACTCCAAAGTATTGCATCACATTGGTTTGTCGGGATCTGAGCATCCACCTGCCAATCTGCCTTGCCAGCTGGTGGACGAGTCCTCGGGGGCTGCGACGAAGCGGGAGTATGACATCTTGAGCGTGCCCGTGGGCCGGGGCCTCATCGGCAACGTCGTGGACTTCAGGGGCCGTGCCAGGGGGACTGGCGAAGTGGTGCCATCCAGCAACAGGGTGCCCTTGCTGAATGACCAGCTGGACATGCAGTCCAGGGAGCCAATCTGCGAGCCATTTTTCACTGGGAACAAGGTGAGTTGGGCCGTTGCTGAATGCCAATCTGTGCAAGTGCTGAATTGAATGCATTTGTGTGGTATCTGCCTACATTATGAATTCAACCTGTGTATGTGTGATATTGAATTGATTTTCGGACTTGTTGAATGGACCTCAAATTGGTGAGGTTGAGCGACTTGAGCGCAACGCAGTTTGCCGTGGGCATCCCGCTCCGTTCCACGACGCCGCTGCTGGAAGCGCGGTTTGGAATCCAAATCAATCCAAGCTCTAGATGCGACGAGAGCGCCAGCCTGCCTGCCATTCTGGCATTGTCGATGCGTGTCAGATTGTGTTGGCATCGCTTTGTTCCAAGCGTGTTTGCTCTTGGGCGTTGTCCAGGGCGCCGTTCCAAAACTTCTGGCGCTCTCCAAAAGAGTGCCGACCTTCGGTCCTTCGCCGAATGCCAAACACCAGATAACCAGACACCAGCAAAACGGCCCTTCCATTCTCACCAGTAGAAAACAGCCTTTTTGCGATGCCAGTTGTGACGCTATTTGACGCAAACTGACGCCATCGCAGCCGCTTTTATGCCGTCGCAATCACTGTGACGGCATCACTTTGTGTCAAAATGGCATCGCAGTTGGCATCGCAAACATGCCATTTTCTGCTAGTGTCTCTTTAGAAGACAAGAACCCGTCAGACTGTGTACAAACTGCCTAAACTACACAACTGCTGACAGCAGTTCAATAGTGTGGTGGTTAGGTACTGAGGGTCGAAATGCACAACTATCCCAAAAGAACTGCGAAAACTACTGAACTGCTAAACTGCTAATAGGAGTTGTTTGCTGGTTTAGTAGTTCGGCTCTGATGTTCGAGGTACGTACACCCGGCCGCGTGCCCACTGACCCGCGAAAGGTCAACGAAACCGCTGCCCCCCCTGACCCTCTGGTCACCCGTTGCAATGGACTCTATAGAGAGCCTCCTGGCGGAGGGCCTGCCGCAGCGGCGGGACAGGGGCAAGCTGCGCAGCCGGCGCAACGGCCAGAGCTCGGGCGGGCGATCGGTGGGCCGATCGGCTCAGCGCCCGGGCGATTTGGACATCGAAGATGCTGGGGCGGATCGCGTCGAACCGGGGGCGGGGGTGGGGGTCGATGCCGGCTTGGGTGGCGATCGGCGGGAGGGAGAGATTCATTCGAAGGGAAGACAATTCGAAGTGAAGGATTTGTGCGAAGAGGAGGTGGCCGACCGCGTTGATGACGGAAAGGTGGCGGTGGGGGAGGGGGTGGAAGGGGATGAGCATAGGGGCGAGGGGTGTCTGGCGTCGGCGGCGGGCACGGGGTGCTTTGAGTACCTGGACCACACCGCGGACGTTCAGATCCATGCGTGGGGCCCGAACGTGATGTCGGCCTTCTGCGGCGCCGCCCTGGGGATGTTCAACTACATGGCGCCGTTCGAGGGCCTAGACGGGGAGGAGGAGGTGTGCGAGATTGAGGCGAACGGCCATGACGCCGAATCGTTGCTGTTTTCGTTTCTCGATGAGTTCTTGGCCGTGTTCCACCTGAGGATGCTGGCGGTGACGAGGGTGGAGGTGTTGGAGTTTGATCGGGGAGGTTGGCGGGCGAGGGCGCGGGGGGCGGGGGTGGTGTTCGATCGGAGGAGGCACGCCTGCGGGACGGAGGTGAAGGCGGTGACGTACAGCGCGATGCGGATCCTGGAGGGGGGGGAGCGGTCGGAGGTGTATGTGGTGGTGGACATTTAGGAGCCGACTGCCTGGAATTCGTTCATTATTTGGCTTTTTTTTCTTCTTGTGTTTTTCTGTGTTTCTTTGGTTCATTGATTGGGCTGATTTCGGGGCATTGCAGAACGTCGCAGGGTCAGGGGTCGCCACCATGCTGATAAACCTATTGCAGGAGATGTGTGCCCATTGCCTGCACGCAAGGAAGAGCAGTTCGTCCTCAAATGTATGAGATTTTGTGCGAACTGCAGTGCGAGATGCCAGGAACGATAACCTCAAGGGGGTCTATCGGCTGAGATGGCACAAAGCAGGCAGTCACAGGAGCCACGCAGTGACGTCAGCGCATTGCAGGCATGGAGGGCAGCATATGCCCCATGGTTTTCATGGTAGTTGGCATGAGGAGGCTGCTGTTGGACATAGCTTGATCTCATGTGGAAAGGAATGATGGGCCGCAACGGGGAGATGGTGACAAAGGCACAGTGCGTGTGATGGGCAATTTGTGAGCACCAGGCATCGAGAAGACAGTGGTCATGGAGGTGGTCTTTGTTGAGTTCATGGAAAACGCAGCGGGGCAGGTTGCCCTGTTCAATACAGATGTTGTTGACAGCTGGAAGAATTCAATGATGTACAACCGGCATCATCCAGCAGGGGCCAAGAACTGAAATTTGTCATGTCTTGGTAATCTATCCAATTGGGGAGCATGTCTGGAACTGTGCAAAGTGGTGCAAGAATTCTACATCATCTTTTGGAGGCAAATCGAATCAAATGTAACAGATTTTTGCAAATTGACACACGACTGTAGCAAAGCTTAGCAAGCTGGCATGCATCGCCTTGCAGATGGCATGTTATTCTGCTGTGCGATGAGCAAATGGATGGTGTGCTGGGGCCTCTGGGAAAAGACAAGGGGGACTGAAAAGGGGCAAACGGAATCATGAGAGTGCGCTTTGTGGATGCAGGGGAGATTGGGGTGGCATATGTTGGCAGGCACTTGCGCTCTTGTGACAATGGTCTTTGATATGGGAGCCTCATCACAGAATCGCAGGCCAATGGGACGGTCCTTAGAAACCTTCTGGGCAGTGCTGTATGCCTTTCCTTTCTGCCGTCTTGCTGCATTGCTCGCTGGTGCTGTGGTTTGTCTTGAAGCTCACAGAGATGACAGCTGGGGGATGCCAGCCGCATTCTTGAGTACTGTGGCATAGCTGAATGGCACCTTGGCAGGCAGCCCATCTTGAAGTTTGTCATCCTATTCAGGTGAATTGCTGGTTCTAAAGCACCTTTGTAACATGCAAAAGGACTTCTGATAGGGCACCATCATGGCAGGGAACACACCATTTGTTCGGACTGTGCATTTGATGAGTAGCATCCATCTTTCCCACCAGGGGACTTTGGCCTCACACTACTGTTACGCAGATTTACGGACGTTCTGAACAGAGACAGCTAGCTGGACATCGCTTTCAACGTGCCCTGACAGTGCTTATGGTGTTACTAGAGGACTGTCTTGACAATTTGCCCTGACTGTTGTGACCAGAGGATTGACATATGAGCTTGCTCTGTGAACCATTGGCAGCACAATGCAGTTGCAGCCGCATGATGCAGTCCTGCAAAGTGGGTTAAAAATGCGAGGTGCATGATTTTCGGCTGAACGATTTCAGGTGTAAACACACGATTACAGAATGTGTATTTTCTTCAACTTCATATCTGTGGTGATCCTTTGGACGTTATTGTTGTTGCTCTGGTTGTCTTGCACACCACCAGTCCCCCTGCGTGCTAATTGCAGCAACTGTCAATTCTTAGGCCACCTTCAATGGCAGAGGAGACTGGTGAATGTTTGTGATTTACTGGAGGTCGATTGGAAGATGTCTTGGATGCTGCTGTGTCCATCATCGCGTTGCAGGTGATAGAAAATTTCTCCTTTCGATGAGTGTAACGAAAACAGCGAACAAACAAAATGACCAGCGAGTTCTGCGCCACCTGGCACTTGCGATTTGGCGTCACGGGTCTTCCATCCCACCGTGCTCGTTACATAGCACACAGCTTCAGATTACACAGACCCCTCCCCTCCCGGACACAAACACAATTTCACGATCCCAGTCCATTCATGGTGACACATTCAAGATGCGCACAAGCAGTGTCCAAGTGCACATACAGGTGGACAACAGCAACCAGTTGGACAATAGAATTAATATTCTATGTAATATAGAATATTATGTATTCTGGGGGCTACATTCTGGGTAACCCCAGTATGTATCCTTCAGCAGTTCGAAACTTGCATTCAGTGCATTGACCCCGCTAAGCCGATCGGCCTTGTTGACCCCACTGACTTTACCTGCCTCAGGCTGTGGACGCCCTCACGCCCGTGGGCCGCGGCCAGTGCATCCTGCTGATGGGCACATCTGGCTCGGGCCACTCCTCACTCGCTGTGGACATCATCCTGGGGCAGGCGGGCACTGACGTGGCGTGCGTGTATGCGGCGGTGGGGCGCTCCGAAGAGGAGCTGCAGTGGGCGGTGGGGGAGTTGAAGGACCATGGGGCGATGGAGTATACCACAGTGGTGGCCGCGACAGATGGTGCCTGCCTCGCGGAGCAGTATGCCACAGCCTGTGCTGCGTGCTCCATTGCGGGTGAGTGGTGTTTGGGTCGAATTTGCTGCTTTTGGCTTTCGGGCGTGGCGATCAAAACGTGTGGGGGTTTTCTGATTTTGTTGTGCATTTCAATTTCCCGAGTTTCTGGCATGGCACCAGGAAAACCATCTGTTTTCCACCGACTGCTGCCTTAATTGTTTATCTGCAGTCTTTAAACTGAAAACCAAGGCATCACGACATGGAGATGAATATGTGCGGAACCAGTGCCAGCCATGCGCATTGCTGATGCGTCGGATGGTGGTATCGCAGTGGCCAGTTGTGTGTAGTGCCTTGGTGTGCATTTGATCCATAGCGGAACAAACATGTCCAGGTGCCTGCTGGGCACGACAAAGGCCATTGCTGTCAATGGTTTTTGGTCTTCAAGAAGCGCTCGTGCTGAGTAGATGGTCAAAGGTGTTGCAGCATCATTTGTTTAAGCTCACAGTACATTATGTAGGACTCAATGTGGCAATACATTTCAGCAAGGAGTCCAGGCTCCAGCCCTCCGCCCTGGCCGATGAAATCGACATTGCCCATTGAGATGATAAGTGCACCAAAGGCAGTGTTTGCCAACATCTTGACAGCTGCACAAAGAACTTAGAGTTCCAGAGTTCCAAAGATTATTTCCGGGAAGCTAAAGACCTGATGACTGTTTACACTCTGTTGCTAAAGAACAAGTTTTTGATGGAGATTAGTGGGGTGCACACTGAAGACGGCGGCCCTGTGGTATGGGCAGTTCATTGTTTGTCAGTGAGCAGTAAGTGAACACTGAGTGGGTGAAACAAGTAATAAATGAACAGTTGAAAGCTGAGCTACTGAGAGAAGCAGTATCGTGATGCAATAATTGGTGACTGCAGAATCGACGTTGGGAACAAAGGCTGGATGAACTGATGACTGTCGATGCACGCCTTTGCTACAGAACAGGTTCGCGATGCAGGTGGCCATGCCCTTGTCATTCTGGACACGCTGGAGCCGATGATCGAGCTGTGGATGTTGGTACACAAGACTCTGACCCAGGTGGGCACTGGCCCCATCTTTGGCCCATCAATTGCTTGCCATTTGCCCAAGAATTGAAAACCACAGCCTTCACACCCATGAGGCAATGTCAGGCACAGGAATCAGGAATCAGGAATCAGAGGTCTGATTGCAGGTTGTCCGAAATATGGATCAGCATGAGTGCCGCTGTCCAAGCTGGCAGGATGTGCTGTGCCGCAAGGACCTCCAAACGTCTTTGGCGTCATTGTCATTGGTAAAGATGATGGCAGTCGAAATCCCCACTTAAGAATCATTTGTTTCCTTGCATTGTTGGAGAGTGGATTGAATGACTGGCTGACTTGCTGACTGGCTGGTTGACCTTTGTTTGGGCTGGTTGCAGGTAGGTGAGCGGGCTCCCTCGATAATCGCCGACGATTACAAGAGACAGAAGGGAAGCGCATTTGGAGATGAAGCTGCAGACCAGTCCTTCGATCTTGTTGAGTATGAGGGAATGTTGGTGTCAGCCACAGCGGCGCAAAGGAGGAGGTGAGAGCTTGTGGAATTGTGGTATGTAATAGGGGAGGCAGAAGGAACAGAGGGCTGCAAGAATGCAATAGATATGGGTAGAACCATTGACAGTGCTCATATTGCAGGAATCTTTGCCCAGTACGCTGGTCAGACATGTTGCAAAGCACAGCCCCTGGGGCTGTGAGGCATGCTGCTCAACATTGCTATTCTTGAGGTGGATGGAGAACAGTTTTTGCCTTATTTGACAAAATGTTGTCATATGAAAAGAGGTTGTGCGTATTGCAGAGCTCCAGGTAGCCAACCTGCAGGTCAGGCTGATTGCACATGGGTCAGTCAAAGAGCAATTCTGTCCCCATATGCTGTTTTCGTACTTCTCAGTGGTGTTTTGCCCTACAAGTGCTTTTCCCTGAGCCTGCCTTCCGAACTGGGACAAAGCTGTGATCATGCTCATTGAAGGTTGCCCCTGTCGTTCATGTCGTTTGGGCTGTTGAAGAACAGACCTGTTAGCAAAGTGTTGAAATGTTCACAAATAGAACCAAGGTCCAGAAAGAACAGAAGTGATGCACAGAATTGCAGTGAGGCAGCCTTGTCAGCAAAGAAGGGTCCAGACTAGGGCGGGTTCAGGCTATGAAAACCGACCATCAGCTGCACAAATGTGCCATGTTGCCACTGTGACAGTTGAGGGCACCTTGTTGTTTGTCCATTTTGAGCTACGACCAATGACCAGGAGACAACACAGGTCGCACTACAGGCGCCGCACCTCCACAGTGAGGTTTCCAGACCCTTTCCCAAGCAGTGTTGTTGCTGTGCCTGAGGTCAGCAGGAATGAAATATGCTTGCACACTTAACATGCTGACATAAAGTTCGGGGCATGTGCAGTGTGTTGCCACTTTTCTGCAATGAATGGAATGAGTTTGCACTCTATACAATAATTTCTGCACCTTTGCAGCCAAGCCATGGCCAACGCAGCCCTTAAGCACAGCAGTGTGTGTGTGTGTGTGTGTGTGAGTCTGGCATGTGCCTTTTCAGTGCAGTTTAGGCACCTACAATGCAAATTGGAGCATCGCAGTCAGTGGTGATTGCCCCAGCACTGCAACTTGCCCCTTGCCGATTCGCTGCTCCAGACTCTACTCACTTGTTCCATGGGCAGCATTTTCTGGCTTCCATGGGCAAAGTTTGTCACCAGGTATTGGCAACTCTGGCAGCCAAACATGATTTTCACTCCTGCGGGCCTCTATGGTGGTGTTCGTCACAATGCGGCGAATGTATTTAAATGCCCTGTCTTTCTCACAGGTTCTATGGTTCCCTCCTCCAGAGGTCTGCGAAGGTCAGCAAGTCTCTTGGCGGGGGCACACTGACTCTGGTCCCCATCGTGCGTGGTGTCCCAGCCACAGGCGCTGCGGAGTCAAGGTAAATCCTCACCGATTACAGCTGCCAAAGATGTGACATGGCCTGTTTGGCATGTAGTTTCCTGCTACGCTCAGACAGTTCTTCACCATCTTGCCGCGGCAGTGTTCATGAAACTTTTCCTCTGGAGGGGGAATGTCCATTGTAATGAGGTGCTTCCCATATGTTTCCAAAGAAACAGTGGAGAAGGAGCGAGGATGAGCACAGAACAAGTGAATCACAGCTCATCAAAGACAGGACGAAATACTGATCTTTCACCAAGTGGGCAATGCCAGGCATTATTCACATCAAGTTGTTGCTGGAGTGTTTTGCTGCCCCTTGACAGGTATTGACAATGATACAGGAAAAGGGACCCTGCTTGTGTAGGGAAAAGTGTTGGCTGGTGTGCACATTCATAAAGGCTTTGTTTGTTTGGGATGTGCAACATGAACTGGGATATTCAAACCATCGTGACTGGATGGAGCCACAGGTGCAGCAGGACGAAAACAATGTTGTTAGTCTTAATTATCTCAAACTGTATTGTCAGCCTTTTCTTATCTTACTACATTAGGTAATAAGCACTAGATGTACAAGAAGTAGCACTTAAAGGAACTGCTGTGTTCAGTACAAATAAGTTCCAGCTGATCATAGGTATCAATGTGGCAGTGCTGTAGTTATATGCTCCATGTTGCACTTCATTGTGTACTGTGTTGTATTTCACTACATCATACTTCATGTGGCAAAGAGGTACAAATTATGTTTTTTGAGAGAGTGCAATCATCAACAATGGTCCAGCTGGTCACAGGTATATGTGTGCAATGTTGTACCTCATTATGGATTTCATTACATCGTGCCAGATGTGGTATTGATGTTGCACACTCGCGTGGTTCAGGAGCGTGGAGGAGGTCGAGGCGTATGGCACCCTGTCCAGCGACCTGAAAGCCAAACTGCTGACGGCCGTCACAGCACAATCATCCAGCAGCGTGCAGTGTGCTGCCCCTGGTGACCTTGGCACAGAAGTCATCGAAGAATTGATGTCCATCGCAGATGGCCAGGTACGTCCTTTTTCCTGGTGCGCTTCACAAAGTTTGCTTTTCAGTATTTCTTGCTCCTTTCAAGTACACTGCATGGTGCTGTTTGGAAATCCCGTTTGTTGAATCTGTCCAAAACGTGCAGCAGAATGAGGCCCTTGAGCCTGGAGAGGCGATGACGAAGCGCACGCTGGCAGTTGCATGCTCGGCCTGCGGTATTGGTATTTTTTTAGAGTTCCAATGTGTTACATGCTGATCTAAGCAAGGAGCTACCCCCCCAAATCTTGAAGCACAACAGGAGCCTTTTCCAGCAACAACCGATGTAGGGTCCCATACAATAAGAGTGCAAGAAAAGCATCAGTGTTCGATGAACGTTCAATGTCCCAGCGGGGGACACCTAAGCATAAAGAGAGAAAATGTCATGAAGCAGAGAAAGGTTCGTCAGGTAATGTCCGAAATGTCCCAAGTGTCCCAGAATGTACTGAAATGTCCCCTTATATCCCATGTTTGTTGCCCTGTCTGACTTCCAGCCCTGATCATGACCCCATCAATATGAACAAAATCCTGTGTACCAGTGGTGTGTTGGCCACTGATTCCATTGTTGAGACAAACCTCAACGCCGAACATCGAAGCTCGATCGTTGCGTAATTCCCTGTTACACCAACAGGGGAAAGAAGCAGGGAGTCCCCCCACACCCACCCACTCACGCACCCACCCACGCGAAAACACTAATCTACGTTTCGGCAGGGTAAAAAGTTTTGATCAGCGTGTGCAGTAGTTTGGCAAATGAACTTGATGCATCATGCCCAGGGCACAGTCGATGACTGTCCTTATAATAAAGGGCAGAAGCATGGAGCACAAGCCACTATCGAAAGGATGGATCAAAGTCTTGCTGAATGTGTAGACCTCTTTGATTCTGGAGTTAGCCTCTGTGATTCTGGATTTAGCATACACATATACTCCGAAGTACGTGCATCATGCAGGCCGCAACTTGTTGCGATTGACTTTGTCGCAGATGTTCTTGTGAACAAATGGTTGTACGATGATAATGTGATATTTCACAGCGCAATATAATAGACGTGGGCATATTGAGCACAATGTGAACACACACAGAAACGCTATTCCTAGATGCACGTGAAATTATTGTCATGAGCAATGTCAGGGGCGCCTATGGATTTGTTTCTCATCGCAATTTCATACAAACAGAGTCTTGATTAGTTGATTCACAGACAGTCCTATACTGCTCTGTGTACGTTCTGTGATGGTTCCTGTGGTCCCGTGACCCCGTTAAACGGCAAGATGGCACCACATGACCAGTGTATCTATATCAAGTTTGATGTACTTAAGGCGCCCAGTCTGCTTATCTATCCTCATGTAGCACAAGCTCGCTATAGATTCAGCTAGGAAATGTCTTTTGCAATTTACAAGCTGCACCTGTGGCATATGCTTGTAGCAGCGACTAATTCCACTGTTGGCTATGCAGATCGTGCTGCTGCCCCCAGACAAAGACTCTCAGAGCCTTCTGCTGGATGCAAAGCAGAGCTTGTCTCGTATAGGCTCCCGAGCCTACCCTCCTGTTATGGCGATGCTTGCTCCTCAGATCAGATTTGAAATGATCCAGGCCGCTGACGGTGGGCTCACAGTTCTTCCTGTTTGTTGGAGTTTCTTACTTCAGGGCCTGCACAGTATCATGTGGAGTTTGTGTTGGTTGTGGAGGAATGTGCTGGGGGCACTGAAGACGTGAATTCAGTATGCTTCATTCCAAAATCTCGGATACCTCTATGTGGTGAATTCTGGTAACCTACGATACCTCTAATTCTGCTGGAAGTTGTATGAGTTGTACAAGTTGTAGAATTCCACTGCCAGGAACTCACAAGTGTGCCAAGAAGAGGTCATGGCAAGGTGAAAGCCAAACAAATCATGAAACGCGCACCTCCTCCACAGCCACAATTTCGTTCCACATTATTGCATGCTGATTTTCTGTTGCACACTGATCCGTAGTGTTCCGCTTTTTCTCTACTAAAATCTGTTGCATACTGTAGAAATGTTGCAGAAGTAGCTGAAGGTGAACAACATGGTGTGTCACGCTTTGCAATGAGAATTGTTCTCAGGGGGACCTACATGATGGGACGTGCTAGTAATGGACGGGTTTGCCCATTTTGTTACATGTGCCGTACTCTCTAACAATCGCAAAGATGGCCAAATGTTCGTCTAAACAATGGCGAAGGTGCGTGCCCACAAGGTGTGGCATGATTTGTGTCTGAGCAGCCCAGCAGTATGCGGTGGATCCGGATGATCAGCTGAATAGGAAGATGGAGCGGCATGTTGCTCAGCTGCGCGCTGGGTTCCAGCAGAATCCAAGACAGGTTGCATCGATTGAAGAGCAGGTAAGAAGAATAACTTGCATTCTTTTGCGTCATTTTGTGCCGTGTGCTTTGTAAATTCCAAAATATGGCATTGCATTTGAGAGCTCAGTTCCCCCCTCCTATTTTCCCCTCCCCAGCGAACTCAAACCTGACCCACCCTGACGTTTTCTTCTACATCGTGCATTTCTTTTAGTGCAGTCAACTTCTTGGGCATTACATCGCCTTGCGATTTCTTCAATGTGACCCGAGGCCCACATCTCCTTTGCGATGGGAGCGGGGTGGGGCGCTAGTTTGGGCCCTCGGAAGGGGGCTGGTAGATCAGCAGTAGTGTCAAATCGCAATGGTTTGTTTGTTCTCATGCTTTCTTCTGTTTTCGCTCCTTTGCTGACTCACCAGTGCATGTGGTACTGGCTATTGCTGGCAGCGTCAACATGCAATTCCCGAAAACACAGCACAGCTAAATGCTGAAGGTCCGTGGCCAGGGCCAAGGACTGCACAGTTCCCAAGGGAGTGCAAAATGTCCGCAAGTAGCGGGTATTGCAGCTTATGCAAGTGTCCGGACAATTGAATGTCATGCCACTGGCCCTTCGACTTGTGTTGCTGACAACAGCCGTTTATGTAAACCGTTGAACCCTTCTGAATAGTGACATAGTGCTTTGCCTTTTTGTGCGGAGAAACCTTTTTGTGCGGAGAAATATTTGTGAATGGTAACGCAACGTTTGGCCTTTTTTTGCGGAGCAATACAGCAGAAATAAAAAAGACCGCCCTGAGAAACAAAATGTGGAGCAGAAAGCGTAACAGTAAAATATCATGATGTGGAAGGGTTGAATATTTACGGTGCACAATTATTGACACGTCTCCGCGCAGGTGGTCTGTCTTGTGGCATTCGAAGATGGCCTGTTGGATGAAGCGGAGCCGTCTGACGTTCCCTCCCGCCTCGAGGAGTTGTACAAGATCGCAAGGACATCCGCGCACGGTGTGCTGGAAGAAATCGCATCGACACAGAAGATGACGCAGAAGATGCGCTACGAGCTGGCGTCTGTTCTGACACGGGGATACAGGCGGGACTGAGCACCGGTGAAACAACACAGAAGCATGCAAACGGGATTGCGCGATCTGGTGTCATCCTCACACGTGGCAAATGACCGATACACGATTTTCAGGAATTGAACACGGTTGGGTATGGACCAGGATTGTGCGTTGTGGACAGCTTTGTGCCAGTAACTGGGCCTTGTCTGGAAGTCAAAGTTGTCCCTTTGTACACTAGGAGGGGATTTGTTGGGCACGTGGGGGGTGCTCAAAGGACAGTTCCTTCTGAGCATTGCTTTCTCGGATATAACTGATACTTCGATTGTCAGGAGTGGCGAAGAGCCGTCCTTGGGAGCATCCTCATCCTTGGGAGCACGGGGCTGAGGCCTGCGCAGGTGTCTGGAAAATGGAAACAACAGTCTCGGAGATGTGGATTTCGCTGCTGGAGGGTCGTGTCCGTGCGGGCTGTCGATCTTGCTGTCGATGCAGGTTGTCGATCTTGCCGGATCGCCTTGCTTTGGTCGGCTTCTTGGGCCCACAGCAACAGAGTCGTCGCAGATACACATGTCGGCACGCCCATAGTCTTTTATAGCGGCTTGCTGATGGGGTGGAAACTGTGGAGCATGTAAGCACAAGAAAGCATGGCGTGCGCAGGCGCCAACTCCACAGAATGATAGCTGAAGCCCTGTGCGATGGAGGCGATATCGAAGTCCCTTGACTTCGAAGTCCCTTGAGCGCAATAGACTAACGGACAGTACCGGATAGCAATGTACAGCAACAAGACATGAGTGAACAACAAGGCGCGCATAAACAGCAGAAAGGCAAGAGCTCGGGAGACAGATGTGGAATTCGGAAACTGAATACAGTGATCCTCAGATGAACTGGACGCCGTGATCTTGCCGTCGAGTCAGTGCTTGACACAGCTCAGGCGACGTTTCCATCGTTCCTGTAAGCCAACGTCTCCAGCTTTATTTTTGTTGCTGTTTTCCGTTATTGCCTTTCTGTTGTGACTGCTCCTGGACTGGCGGCATGCGATGGCCCCAATGTGGGTTGTCCCCTGAGAGCCCCCTGACCTAAAAAGATCACCTATCCTAGCAGTTTAGTTCTAGGGCTGCCCACAGATGGCCAAACTCCGACCATGTCAGTCGATCGTTGTCACCGCCACTCTACCTACTAGTAGGAATATGTCATTCAGGGTTTGAGGTGGCGGACCTCGTTCATTGCCCCGCAGGGTAACGCCATAACAACGTTTCGTCTTGAGGTCCGCATTGGGCATTAGCCTATTGCGGCGGTTGAAGCCTCCACAAGGTACTATCCTGAAGGACACAGCGATGGCACACCGCCTTCCCCCGCGACTTCAGACTGAAGGAGCTCAGATTCTCACCCTGGCATATTTTTTTGAAGTAAACTGTTTCATCTGGGAACAAAACCTTTCCGTTCGTCCATAATGGACAAAAGTTGCCCCATACCGCTTTTCTTGCGAACGGGTCCAGGCATCGAACTGCATGGGGACGTGGCGTCGTGACGTAAGAAATTAACTTCGACGTACTGCGTTGCTGCGGCATTGCCAAACGGGATTCCTTGTGGGCCTCCGGTGTGCGCGAATGTCCCTTTTCCTCAAGGCGTGGGCGGTGCCCCAGGCCAGGGAGGCATGAAACGCAGACAAGCACCGAATTCGGGGGGGCTTTTGTACCACATTCACCAGTGCGAGCTCCATGGCATTTCAGGAACTTCTATGCTGGAAATTGCAAACAATGGGTTTGATGATGCCCAATCTGTGAAATTGGGCATTCCAGTGCACGGCAGCTCAGCAGTTAGATTGTGGCGACGCCTTAGGTTCTCATGGAACAAGTTATGGACGCTGCTTTGCCTGGGCGAAGTGGGGAGCCGGTGGCTGCCTCGTCGCCTTGGTGCGTAAGCATTTTTGATAATGATGTGTTCGGCATTGCGGGTATTAACGCAGTTAATGAGTTTCTGACTAGGGAGACATGGGTGGGAGAGCAGAACACGTCAGTTGCCTGGCCGTCACCTGGACTTAAGGGCCCAAGGGCGGCGATTGACGGGCTGGTCAAATATTTGTATTTGGGCAATCTTTAGAAGGGAGCCGCGGCCGGCAGTTTACGTGAGAGGCTTGGCGCACTTTTTGGAGGGCGGCGGCTGCGGCCTGTTTTATGGTGGCGCCCACAGACCACCTCCATCTGTTGAATGGCCGGCAGTTTTGACACATCCTATTTGCCTTCCCTGCCGCCCATCCCTAGGAGTGTGAGTTCTGTTGGAGGGTGGATTTGGTGAAGTGGAAAGTACTGGGGAAAGCATTGCGGTTTGATTCGCGAAGCAAAGGCAAATTTATGCTGTGGCGGTCATTGGGCTTTGTTTGGGTGGCGGACACTTTCCGGGAATATTTATAACGCACTTGGCCAGTGCGGACTGGGGCGGGAAGAGTACCATAAGGTTTTAAATGCTTCTGCATCGGAGCTTTTTGCTGTCACGCTCACTAGGAAAAAAAAGGGCCAAACAGCACGTGTTCGAAAAAGTGTACAAAGTTTACGGGTTTGTGTTATTTTCGTGTTTTTAGTATGCAGAACACTGATGAAATGCACATAAAAAGGGCCAAACAGCACGTGTTCGAAAAAGTGTACAAAGTTTACGGGTTTGTGTTATTTTCGTGTTTTTAGTATGCAGAACACTGATGAAATGCACATATGTGTGTCCGCAAAAAGTGTTATTTGGTCCTTTTTCTCCCAGTGACTTTTTGCTCCCCATTTTGTTTTTCAGAGCGTTAATTTCGTTGTTTTACGTTGCTCCGCAAAAATTTTATTAAGAGGGCGTTGCTCATTTATTTATTGTTTTCTCCGCAAAAAGGATGAAGCGTTACGTCACTATGAGCAAGGGTTTGAAAACCTACGGAATCCCGTCAGGCAGAAATGGACTGCAACGCAGCACCTGCAGCACTCCGACGCAGTCCATAAATACCAAGGCCTTGGCAGACCCCGCACAGGTGTCCCGCCCCCTCCCCGTCCGCCATGGCCGCCTTCGACTCTGCCGCCATCGAGTCCCAGTTGCGCAAGAAGATCAGCTTCGAGGCCGGCGTGCGCTCCCTTGAGGCTTTCCTGTCGGGGCCCTTCGAATCGGCGCCCGAGGCGGATCGCCGGGAGGCCCTGCGGCTGGTCGGCCGCGCGCACGCGTTGCTCAAGTCGAGGCACTCGGCGGTGCCGTTCTGGACGGCGGGGAGGCAGCTGTTCTCCACAGCCAAGGTGGGCTGGGGGGGGATAGCATCTGTTGCGAGGAGAAAGGAGAAGCAGCATGTTCCAGGGAGGAATTGGGTTGCAAGGAGGAAATTGTTACAAGGAGGAGAAACAAACCATGCAAAGGGCGCCCCTTGCTGAGTAAGTGCGCGCGAGAGTCTTGCTTGGGTGGGCGGCAGCCGGCAGTTTGCTTGTTGGTCGATTGATCCCTTGGGCGAGTGGGGGGAATCGCGGAGGGGAGGGAGGGGCGGTGTTTTTTGTTGCGAGGAGGAAGAGGTGGTAAAAGGGCGCCCCATCCTGAGCGAGTGTGCGCGAAGCCCTTCGCCGCGGTGTGAGGAGATGGTAGGAGTCGCTTGTGCAACGAGAGGAGCACGCGACACAGGGACTACAACGAGCAAAGGGGGAGGGGCCGGGGGGGAAGACGTGGTGTTTACGGCAGGGGACCGCGTGCAGTGTTTGTCGTCGCCCGTGGCTGTGCGGCCGACACCAACTTGATTTGATGCGCGGAGGCACTTGGCGTCGCGCGGGCATGCTGCGGGCCAGTCGGCTGCAGGGGGATGTGTTTGGCGGCCTGCGGCCCTTTGCCGGCCGCAGGGATGGGAGGTCGGGGGGAAATGGTTTGGTGCGGAGAATGGGTGCCAGCCGAACGCTGCAGGGAAGCAGGGGAAGCAGGGCGTGCTTCTGTGACTCGCCTGTCTGCTGTTTCACATTGTTGGGCAGTGGGTGTCCTCACCTTTCGGGTGGGGGTTTGGCCTGCGAGGGAGGAAAAGATACCAGAATGTGCACAATTGGGCACCGGTTCAAAAAGAGGAAAGGGAGGGGGAAATGGGGACAGGGCCCTGTGGCACAGTACCGTGGTGGATGGCAAGGGAGGGTCTGTCAAAGAGGTCAGCAAGGCCGCTTGGCTTTTGCCCTTTCCACACGAAACGGACCAGGCTCCTTGGTAAGGACACCATAGCCCCGAAGACCGCTTGATTCCGCCAGGGTAGCGAGCCAATTCCGGGTGCCTTGATCCGAAAAGGGAGTCGCGCTGATGCACGTTGACCTGAGGGGCATACCCATCGCAATGGAGATCCCCCCCCCTGGTGCCTTTCTGATTCACTTGCCCCCGCCCGATCGCCAGGACCCAGCCGGTTGCGCAGGGGCCGCTAGACTGCACCCCCCGCAGAGGCCCCACAAGCACTCTGCGGCCACCGTCAAATCTTCACCCCGAAAAGAATGCTTCCAATAGAATGCTCGCAACAGGTGCTCACAATTTCTTGGCGGGGCCCGCAGGATGTGGCGAGAGGCATGCCGGGCGAAGAGCAGTTCGGTGAGTACTTCCGGGGGGCCGAGGCGTTCATAGCCGAGATGGACGGGCCCAGCACCTCTGCGGCAGAAGAAGGCCCCCGCCGGCCGCAGCAGCGCCGCCCGTACCTGTTCGAGGGGCAGCTGACAGAGGTGCGGCCGCGACCGTTCGGAGTTGACGGCTGTGTGCGATCAGTGATTGACACTGTGTCCATGGGCTCCGTATGGAATTTGGACTCTTATGGACTCCATGTTCTGCACAGAAGAGATCGGTAGTGGCTGGCGGGGAGCTTGTCGGCTGCCCGGGGGTTTTCGGCGACCCGGAGCGCAGCCGAGTCGCGGGCCATCGTTCTGGGCTCCGCATCCCGCGGATAGCCAGGGACTGTCATTACCTGAGCAGACATGGCCGAGCATGCCTCGCCTGTGAATGTTCGTGCCACCCCAACCCGCCAGGCGCTGCGGGCACCCATCGCGCCGGGCGGACAGCCCAGCCCGGCCTCAGAGCGACCAGGCGGGCACCGCGGGACTTCAGCGCTCATCCTCGCGCTTCCGGAGCTTCCAGGGCCATTCGACATACACATTGGCGTGCCTTTGACAATGGACGTCACTCGCTCGTCGCTCGCCGCTCGTTACTCGGATTGTCAACTCTGAGCCCGCTTTGTTCGCCGCAGGCCGACGCCGCACCTCCGCCAGACCCCCTAGCCAACATCGGGCGTGTGATCCAGCTCATGGTCCCGGAGGTGGCGGAGATGCTCACCAATCAGCCCCGGCCCCCCCCGCCCCCCCAGGACCCCGCCGCGGGGCCCCACCCCGCCGACCCCACCCGAGCCCCTTCGCCCATCCCGGACAATCCCGCCGACACCCCCAGCGGCCAAATCGGCCCCGACTTCCACGAGCAGCTCCGGCGAACCGTCGAGATGATGGACCTTGGCGCGGGGCTGCAAGCTCATGGCATTCCGGGAGATGCCGCTGACGTCCCATTGGAAGAGGTTCTCAGAATGTTAGCCGCAGAAGGGGATGCGCAAGGCCCCGCGCCGCCTCCGCCGGCCTCCAAGGCCGCCGTGGCCGGGCTGCCCCGCGCGGTCGTCACCGAGGAGGGCTTGGCCATGATGGGCACCAAGACAAGCTGCCCGGTGTGCTTCGATGACTACGCCCCCGGGCAGGAGGTGCAGACGCTGCCGTGCGGGCATGTGCTGCACCCGGGATGCCTGGCGCCCTGGCTGGAGACCACGAATTCTTGCCCTGTGTGCAGGCACGAGCTGCCCACGGACGACAGGGAGTACGAGGAGCGGAAGGAGAGGAGGGCGGCGGAGGAGGAAGAGAGGCGGGGTGCGGCCAACGCCGTGGACCACACGGAGTTCTTATACATCTAAGGGGCCCTGGGGTCCACAGGAGCCGGAAATTCTTTACCTTGTTGTGGACGCTTTTCTTCCAGGCTCTGGTGATTTATTTATCGGTCGGTTTCTGTGGATGTGCCAGGGTTTTGCTTTGTCCCTTTGAATTGTTTTGTTTTTCATTTTTTCTGGATTCCAACCCAGTACGTCACATTCAAGAGATTGGTTGCCACCCCCTTCCTGGTGGAAGAGAACGGACTGGATTGTGTTGCCGTTCAAAGAAGAGTTTGTGGGCGGCCTCCCGTTCGAAGGCTTTCTCTCTGCTCCCTTGTGCGTCTGGTTGCGGTGTTTGCTGTGATGGAGGATTTTGCATGGTAAATGCCGACTGGGGGGTGATGGTCTGTTGCTATTTTGCTAGGATGGGATAGCAGGAGTGTTCCTTTTTTCAACAGGATTTTTGCTTCTTTCTGAATGGAATATATGCTTGCCTTATGGCGCTGCTCGGTTTGATCCTTTGTTTCCTTCCGTAAGTGCATCTGCGTTTGTTCCATTCGCGTGCTTGCATTTCGTGTGCATTCTTTTCGACTCGGGCGTTGAGAGTCGGACACTGGAGCATCTCCCGGCAAGAATGTGCTTGGGCCCTTGTCCGCTTTGCAGCACTATAGGGGTCCGAGAAGTTACGAATCCTGGGTGCGTACATCCAGGGTATGGCCATATCCTGCATGCGGCCATATCCTCTCGGCTGCTTGCCCAATTGCTACGCAGAGGTTCCTGCGTTCCCGGAAATTCACAAGCATTTCTCCCCGTTTTTGCATGTCTTTCGCGTTTCTTTTTGGTTCTATGAACAATCTGAATGCAGCAGAGACTCGTGACATGACCGCTATGTCGATTTCTCACTTTGCTTGTAAGGATTTTCGTTCATTTATTCACTCCTTTCCACCCCGCAGCCCAATATGTCACTTTCCCGGCACAAGCCAGCACTTGATGACAGGTCACTGTGCGGCAAGCCCGATATCCCCGCGTGCGTCGCGCTCACCACCGTCGCGTCCACCGGAACAGCTCGAACCAGGACGCGGCCGGCAGGGCCTGCGCTGCCCGGCGTCCTTCCCGGCGAAGATGATCAGATCCAGGGCGCTGGCAGCCGCGTGGCTGGAGTGGTGGTCGCTGCGCGGGCGCCCAGCTCCTTCATGGGCCACCGGCGACCCCCGCCCAAGTCTCCTGGTTTCCCAGGCCGTCTCTCTGGCGCATTTCCGGATTGAGCACTCCGTCGCCAACCGGAAGCTTCTACAATCCTCCGGCAGATCCTCTCAAGCTCACTTTTGGGCCATGTCGGCTGGGACGCCCTTTTTGGCAAGCCAATGGTACACGGTAGACGCCCCAACGATGATTGCCCCCCCCTCAAAGGCTAAAGCAGGGGCTGCGCGGCGGGATGGCGTCCGGAGGGGCCGGGCGACCAAGCGCCAGGTGCGGATGAGCCTCAAGGAACTGGCGGCTTTGGCGCAGACGTTGATCCGACGGCCCCTCGCCGATGCCTTTCGCCGCTGCGAGGGGATGCCGCGGGCGGCCAGGGGCGCCCTGCGCGAGGCGCTCAAGTCGGCGGCAGCCAACGCGCGGCACAGGCACGGGCTGGCGCCTGAGGTGCTGGTGGTGGAGGAGTGCGCGGCGATCGAGGGCAGCGTGCGGCAGAGGACGTTTTGGCGGGGGAGGCACAGGGTGGGCGGGCAGCCGCGCCATTTTGCGCACCTGACGGTGGTTTTGAGGGAGGCGGGGATGGCGAGAGGGGAAGGGGACGGATAGCCTGATGGAGGCGACGCAGGAGGGGCAAAAGGGGGCAGGTGTGACCCGGTTGCCCTGTGATGGGTGTCCCGCCTGGGTGTCAGTACTCTGATGGGCGACGTCCGCGTTGAGGACACTGGTCAAAACAGGCTTCGACTGCGCTTGTCGAATGGCACGACAGAGTACCGCCCTTGCGCCTGTCGGGCGATGTTGGGTGCCAATCTTTCAGGCCCTTTGCCTTCAGCCTTTTCAGTCTTTCATGTTGGCATTCTTGCAAACTTTTCCTATTGTAGTTAGGTTGGTGTAGTCCAGGCTACTTCAGGGTGATTCTTGCCCACTGGATTGGGGAGGAGGGGAAACATGGGTGGGCAGCAGCCAGCTTGCCAAAACGAATTCACTGCTTTGGCACCACAGTCAAAGTCCGAATGATTAGCACAGAAAGCATACTCCACACTTTGTGGTCAACATAACCCCTTGTGGAATTTCCTGGAGTCTGAAGATTGCCCTATATGCTGGAAACAGAGAATGGCAAGAATGATGCGACCATTGCGCCCTTTCAAGGATTTTTAAGCAGGGCTCTTTTCAATGTGGGGCACGACCAGCAATCAGTGATGAGAGTGTCTGTAGTCGTGCATTGGTTTGTTTCCATGGCCCCTGTGTGGGCAGTTCTGTGCCTTCGACACCTACATGACTGGCACATTCCAGTAAAGTTTGTCCTGTCCCTGCGTATTTTCTATATTGCCAGTGTTTCCCCATTCCCACCTAACTGAATACTGTGGCAGAAATTCACTGTTCACATCATCTGGCCTGTTACATCGCACAAATGCAACTGCGAGGTAATAACAGCTGTGTACAGTGTAGTGCTGCTCGCTGCAGCGCCGCCGCTGTCTGCCTTGGCTTGCATGGATTTGTACTCGTTGCCATATGAACTGCAAGAACTAAAGGACAGCAGGGCTGCTGGGTATTGGTAGACAGTGCATGGATCCATGGGCACGGGTTTTGATGAACACAAACTATGTTGGCACCCTCCCAAACAGCAAGGAAAAATTGTTCAATGGCAGGGTTCTCTGTCTGTTGTAAATTTGATGGAGGCCAGGGTTGAAAAACGCAACATGCACCCAAACATAACCATGATGTTGGGGCATTTCCAGCAATGAAAGCCACGTCGACGAGGAATGAACCCATGCGTTACGAAGTACCGCAAGGCCGAAACTGTGGAGGGTGCCGTTAGCGAGGTTATAATTTCGACTTAGCAGCTGCGGCTCTACTCCGCAGGCGGATGGGGTGTGACTTGCATTTTTTCTGGCATTCATACGAGGGTCCTTTTGAGTCGCACTGGTCCCTCTCAGCACGCCCCGGGCCATGCGGCTGTCACACCACCAGTGTGATGCCGTGGAAGCGTGCTGAAATCAAAACAGTGTTTCCCTTCACGCTTCCGCTCAGCTGCACACCGCCGAGGACTGCACATTCCTGCGAAGCGAACCCCCACGCCAACAGGCCACCCCGGTTGCAAACCCCAGGCGTCCAGCAGCCACAGCGGCCATGAAGCGGCTGTTCGGCACCAAGAAGGACCAGGCACCGCCGCCCTCGCTGGCCGACGCCAGCGGCAACATCCAGAACCGCGGAGACACGTGAGTGGAAGGCGCCGCGGGCTGAATGCCTCCCTACCCCGCACAGCGCATCGACCAATCCATCCGCGTCGAATGTCCCTGCACTCAGAAGACATTTTTTCGAATGGGTGTCGGCGCATTGTTCTCCCATCCTTGCCGTTGAGCGGAGTCGCGCCGACTGCATTCATCCGACCATACCGCGGGTGGCAAGCCGGCGGCACCGCCACAGGTCCCCCCCCCCTTCCCCTCTGTTTGCCAACATTTCTCGGACGCGCCTCGACAGCGTGCGCGCCCTCGAGGCTACCAAACTCTCCGCTTCAGCCCTGGACGAATCATTCAGGGCGCCTTCCCGCCAGGGACAGCGTTCGTTTGGATTCTCATCGCGAAGATGCATCGGGGGCTCTGGCGATTCGGCCTCCGCTGGCGCTGCCCTGTGCTGTGGCCCAGCGCGAGGATGTGCTTCTCAGACGGCGTCCCGCGGCATCGAGCGCTGCCCCGGGGCCGGCGACCGGACCAAGGGCAGCCCACCGTCCGCCGCACATTTGCGCGAGATCCGTTTTTCTTGTCGGCCAATGCCTCGAGCGGGAGCCTGGCGTTAATTCAGGGATTCGGGGAGGGGGGGGCTTGGGCGGGGGTCGATCGGGTAATGGCTGCAGTGGCAATGGCAGGACGGGGAGCCAGTCGCAAGTTGGTGAAGCGGGGCCGTGGTGAACGACCACTTGTTGCGAAGCGGCCTGCGGAATGGGTTTCCGCGGCGAGAAAATCCAGGCGCCTGCCCTTGGGGTTTGTCATGTCAGTGTCCGGGTGAGCTGGGTGGCCTTGTGGGTGAATGGACAGTGGCTGTGGACGTCGGAAAATGGGATTCTGGAAGCATTCGCCTGGGGCCTTGGTGGCCAATCCTGGCTCCCGGACGGCACAGGGTCCCCATTTTGTGCTGACCAAATATCTGGTGTGGGATCACTTTCTGTTGCATGCTTCCCTGCTGTGCCCTGAGGCATATGCCTCATCTCTGTGGTGTGGAAAAGCTCAAGGAATGTTTTGGAGCCTGGGGGGGCCAACTGCATGGCACACCGTTTCTTCATTGTTGGGGCGGCCTCCATCTTGGGCAAGATCGTTTGAGATGGAGTTCAGGGTGCCAGCCCCCTCGAAGGGGGAGAGAGAGGGGGGGGTGGGGGGGGTGGGGGTTGCGGGGCGACCAGCAGTCTGGCTGGACTCCATTGGTGTTCAGCTCAACATTACGAGGTTGGGACGTTGAGCTGACACAGCGCACTACCTGGGATGTCTGGGGTTGGTCTCTGAGGATACACGCCTCGACCTTGGCAATTGTTCAGTTTTCTTTGGGGCCATTCAATGCTGCACACATATTGTAAAAAATGGAAGGCACATGCGCAAGCAAGGTCGCGGGGTACCAGACAAACTGCTGCGGGATGCTGCTGTGCCCATCGTTACCTCATATATCCAAGGGCTTGTGTTGGCCATGTGCTGTTCACACGCTGCGATGCTCAGAACTAAGAAATGGCACCTTTTGGAGCTCCACAGCCTCCCTCATCCTTGTAGGTCTTTCAAGCACCAGGTTGCCAAGTAGACAGAAAATGCCTTTGACAGCAGTTGTCTTTGCAAGACAAATCAGTAGTTCTGCTCATCGACAGGCTGCCATGGGCCCTGTAGCAGCCAGCCCGGATAAGATGCAAGATACGATGGGCTGCGACGGGCTGCTTTGCAGCTTGCCATTGCCCGGGTTGTTCTGACTTTGCGACTTGTCTGAATGAAGAGGACAAAAGTCACCAAGGCCTGATGCTCATCCTCGCTCATAAACTGCACATATTCTGCACTTTCTGGGCACAATCTATGTCCATTCTCCTCACAATCAGTGCATACCCTGTGTGTTTTCTGTCCACAGTCATCAAACATCCACAATACTTGGTGTCTGCATCTTATACATTTTCAAAATACCTGCACATTCAATTGCAGGTTTGGTGCACATTCTCTGACAGACTTCAGACTGGTGACATCAAAACTCTGACTTTGGACTGCTGGACAGGCTTGATGCCAAAATAGCAGCTTTGGATGCACAGCTCCTGAAGGCAAAAGATGCAATTAAGAGAACTAGACCAGGACCAACACAGGACTCTGCAAAAAAGAGGGCTCTCACAGTGGGTCGATGTCCACAAAACAGTTCTCAAAGCAACTTGCGCACCATTTTGTCCTAAATGCTTCGAGCACACTGATGCCCTTGTTTGCTATCTTATTCTTTGCCATAGCCCTTTGCTTGTTTGTCTCTCTATTATTTCTGAGCCATCCTGGACTTCTTTCATACCTTAATTGTTTTATGGTTCTGCATGCTCTGTGTGTAGCTTGTTACATAAGGATCACACGAAAATCAACATGCGCTCTGTTTTTTGCTGTGCTTCATCGCTGAACGCCTGCATGCATGCCTCTGACTGTGGCAAGCTGTTGCTCCAGATCTTGAAACAGAAGCGCCTTTATGAGGGGCAGCGAGACCAGCTGTACCAGCAGCAGTTCAACATCGACCAGGTGCAGTTCACCACAGAGAGTGTGAAGGACACAGTGAGCACAGTGCAAGCCATGAAGACCGCCCACAAGGAGCTCAAGACTGCTATGAAGGCCAAGGAGTTCAACATCGACAAGATCGAGAGCATGCAGGACGGCATGCAAGACCTCATGGTGTGCATGTTTGTTTGCTGCCTTCATCGTTCGAAAATCTCTGCACTATGATGGCATCGTGGACGTCATGTTGCGTGCCTCGTCTCATTCGATCAAGGAATCCACTCGCATGATGCTATCTGGCCAACCTCTTGTGTTGTGGTTGTCTCAGTGGATGCGAAAGCAATTTGCCTTGCACTTCAACAGCAGGTGCCACAGTGCCTTTTGTGCACATTACCACGGGTGCTGTCTCAATGCCAGCACCTTTCACGAAGAGAAGCACACCGCTTGTGCCATTCGAACCAGTCACGAGTATATTCATTCATGTGATGCTTAGGTGTCCAAAGTCATGATGTGCATTGATTTCAGGAAGATAGAAACCTTGTCTCCCGTTGCCTTCGAAAGAAAAGAAAGGAAGCGTGGGGCATTAGGTTGGTGTTTGTGTAACAATTGACAAGAATAGTTACTTGCACAATATGTCATAACACAGCAAGAATTGCACATTAGTGTGGCAGCACAAGGAGTGTTGCATCTGTGCTTCTTCCATGCCTACCATTACGAGTCTCTTGACGGCCCTCTCAATGCCCATGGGCTGTGGCGGTTTGTCATCAGGACATGCAAAACGAGGTCAATGAAGCACTGGGCAGGACATATGATGTGCCTGAGGAGCTCGACGAGACAGATCTTATGGATGAGCTGGACGCCCTGGAGGCCGACCTGGCCTTGGAGTCAGACCTACAGCCGGCAGAGGCCGTCCCCTCCTACATGCAGGTGCGTGTGTTTAATGTTTCAAGGATGCTATTTGTTCCCAAAACACAGTCCAGATGACACATTTTCGGACTGGTTCTGATGTGTTTGCACTGCTGTCAGCATATTGACACCACCTCAACACAGACAGAAACTCTTTGAATTGGTCGTTTTTGCTCTTTTAGTTTTGGCATTTTAAGTCAGTGTCCCATTCTGTTGGCACGGTGGCTTTGTGGTGGACCTCCTTTGTATTGTGGCAATTTGATGTGTGCTCTGGAAGTGGGCTGCGGAGTTCCCGTATGCCTGGCGATCATTGGCATTGTGATACAAGTCAGTGGCCGATTCCACTTGATTCAAGGGAATGTGGTACATTGACAAGGTAGTCATATTTTTACTTGCCCCCCATTCACAAACAAAGCAAGCTGTGGTCAAGACAAGGACAAATGCAAAGATTCCGTGCTGCTCTGGTGTATTTCATGCCGGAATTGTGGTCGACAACAGCCCGGGTCACTGTGAGGCATCATTGCTACAGCCGGGAAAAATGCCATGCCACAGCTTCTGTGTCCAAATAGAATTGCTAAAGTACCTGGAACACGGGCGTGTGTTTGGACAGGTCATTTGTCCCCTTGAGTTGGACACCACCAGCTATCTGCTTCTTTGCTAACTGAACGAGCTGAACTCCTGTTGGCAGGCTGGCTGGTTTCTGTTCACGCAGGCAAATGCACGAATTAGCCGGACTATGCAAAACGAGGGCATCGCTGCTACGGCCGAATGCGCCTGTCGCGAATCTCGTTGCCAATGATGTGACAATTGTCCTCAGGTCTCAGACCAGTTCACACTGAACAGCAGCCTCAACCTTGTTGTGCTCTTGGTCATGCTCGTGCTCATGCAATGCGTGCATGTACAGCCAGAAAGAAGGGTCGTCTAACTCGTGCAATGTGCCTCTCAGCGATGCCTTGTCTTTCGCGGCTGGACCACTATTGCTGTATGCTCCAGTCATGTGTAGCAGCCCGAGGAACGAATGAGCAGAAATATACGTTTAATATGTGTGTGGCCACCACTGCCTGCAGGGTGCAAGGGCCCTGCAGTGTGCTGTGATGGTAAATGCAATCAAAGGAATCAAACCCCCGACTTATTCTTCTGCAAGCTGCGGTCTCTTGAGCAATCTGTCACTACTTTAGTACTTCACCGCAGCAACTGGGAGCGTTCCCAGGGCGTTTTTCAACCGAGAGGAAACTCGAGCAATCACATGTATATCCACACGTCTCGTTTGTTGACATTCAGGCCAACCAAGCCCCGCTGCCAGAGGCCCCTGCGGCCATGCCTTCTGCTCCTGAGGTCTCCGCACAGCCTGTGGACGAATATGGGCTGCCCATTCCACAGAGGAATTGATTTTTACACTCCTTGGTGCCACATGTGGGCACCAAAACAATCCCATCGCTTGTAGCCCAGCGGCTCGTGTATGCGAGCGTGTGTAGTACCTTTGACTGTGCCCGTCCAACCGGATGGAGCGGGGCAAGGCGGAGACCTGCCAACATGATTGTGAAGCAACTGGTGGCGGGAACTGATGGTGGCACAGCAGAGGAGCTTAGGGCGCAGCGGCCAAGACTGGCGACTCATGATAGGAAGCGCAAGTCGACGGGGTTGTCGGTGACAAGTTTCAACACCCATGGCGATGATGTCTGTGTTGGTTCGTGGGCGAGATGGGCGGGGCGGGTAGGGCAGCTGCAGTATTTAATTTGATGTTTTCAGATGCAGGCGTTGGGGACAAGGGCCGGGGCTGTGCGACCCTTGCGAAGGCGTGTGGCGATGCTCCTAGCAGCCTGATCAATCTCTGTCCATGGCCGCGCCATGGACGGCAATGCAGGGCATCCGAGAGGGAGGGTTTGGAACATCGTCTCCCAGAAGAACTTGGCGGTGGGCCCCTGCCGATGCTTTGCTGCCTATTCTGTGTCAATTGGCCACCCTCGGTTGCTAAGGAATTTTGCCAGTTTTGATACAGGTGTACGTTTCCTTGGTTGGCGCTGGTGCGTGCTGTGTTCATTTTGTGCTGTGGAGTGTTGTCATGGCGTTTCTTTTGTGAATTTACTCACGGCGGGAGGGAACGCGCTTTGGGGAGGGGTTGGACTCGATGTGTAAAGAACCCAAGATGCGAAGGAACGGACGTGGAACATGAAACCTTGAATGCAATGCTCAAGATACGTGTGGCCTTGCACTGGTTGACTGTCGAGACGGAACTGGGTGATAATAATCGCAATCTTATAAAGTACGTAAGCTTCTACATCATGTCGTCTATGGCCCTGTCTACATGTAAAGCATCCTACCCTGGATTTTGGCTCCAGTATGCGAAGGCCCAACACGTGAGAATACGAATTGCCCATGGGCAGCCCCGGAATAGGAATGGGCCATATTGTCTTGTACACTGCGCAAAACTTAAGAACCACTGACGCCCAGTACGTCAATCATTGAAGTGCCTGTCGCCGCCAAATCGACGACATAGAGATGCCCACCGGAATGATCTATAGAGATGAGCGGCGCATGGCTCATGGACGCCACGTTCGTGATGTATACAAGACTCCCACCACCTCCATACTCGTCTGTTCCAGTACCCAAGCTGCCAATTGGCATGTACGTACAGCATGTACGCCACGGAATTATGCGGGGGAAATTTGTGGAATGCATTTAGCGAGGGAGCTTTGCACCGAAAGCGTTGGGGCTGCCCCTTTCTCAGTATTGAGCCCTCTTTTGCAGTAGTGAATTTTCGGCATGCACATCAAGGGGCACCATTTGAAGGGGCACCATCACAGAAGATTGGCAAAAATTAGAATATTTTATAGGCATGTGGGTAATTCATTACCCATAGCTGCTGAAATGAAAATAAAGTACGACAGTTTGCTTTAGTTTGATTTCAGCAGCTTTTAGGAAGCCTAAATATGGCAGAGGGCTTGGGTGAGGTTGTTCCCAATTAGTACTGCCCAAATTCTGGTGTTAGAGCGCGGTGTTTTAGAATGAGCAGTTTGGAAGAAACGAAGAACTTTCCCCGCGCAGTTTTGGGTCAAGTGTATGCCATGTGATTGACCGTGGGGGAAAGTGAGACTCTAGGCAAAAGAGTGAGACGATTGCTTCGGGCTTGCGTCTTGGGGACGCCAGAGCGCCAACAAATGGTTGGGAACGATGGAGGATACTGATTGACACCCTAATGACAGGTGCATCACATAAAAAGCTGACGTCTGCCTCCTCGCCTTGTGATGTATTTCAATGGTGATGATGATAGAAGTCCAGGCGATTTCAAAACTTCTTGAAGCTTCTTACAATTCATGGCTGTGATCCATCAGTCCAAAAGGGCTATTACACAGGGGCAATTTCAGGAAAACGTTCAATCAGACCAGGTTGCCAGCAAAGTTGAGCTTGTTCTTGTGCAGGGCTTGGAGGCAACACAGCGCCGTGCTGATCTGGTTCAAATCTACTACTTTGGAAATTGAGCAAGTCGCACACTTGGCCAATTATTCTCATATGCATGCAATCTATAAGCCGCACCAACTGCCTGCCCCCTGACCGTTAGCTCATTTTCCCCACCATGACAACGAGCACCTGCCCTACGATTCTTACAGTCCGCTTTCCTCACTTTTCTAACCAACAAGCCAACCAAGAAACACTCTAGGGCATCAAGCACATCAAGGCAATTAAGGCAGTCACCAGCTTCCATTAAGCCTAAGGAGGGAAGTGCCACTACCTTTTTAAACCACACTACAGAGCTCCTCAGGTGCTGGAAGCACGTGAATGTGTGTTCACAGCGTGCATCTGATGTTGTAGGATCTCAGTGACCATGCAAAAGTGCAATTAAGCTGCTCACGTCATTGGGAGAACGGCCCTCACATGAGCCACATGAAAGCAAACACAGGAACACCAAGACACCAATGGCAACTCAACCAAGCCATGTCCACGGTTTTCCTCTGCTTGCACTGAATTCCATTTGTGCCTGCACAGTTATGCGCACTTGTCATTCACAAAGTGTTTCACTGTTGGTAATTGAAACCAGCTCCAGTTTGTCACAATGGTCTTGTACACTGCACCCTCATGGTTTCCAGCACCTCGCGACCAGCAACAAGATGCACAAAGTGCCTTTGAGATAAGAAATGAGCCACCAGGCAAGACATCGTCCTTACACGTGGGAAGTTATGGCAGGCACTCAGTTAACCAAACGTTCTGCTGCCCATTTGTTTGTATTGCAGATTGTGTCTGTGTGTCAGCTGTATTATGAAAACGCACCCAATCGCCCCACACACGCACAACCACCCTTGGGGCCACGTATTTCTCGTGACTGCTGGTTGATTCCAAGGAAACGTTGGCCCTAGGATGTGCATTGACACTTGGACATGGACAATATGAGTTGTCAGGCAGGTGCTGGTGGCACGGCACTCAGTTGTCGCTGCACTGTAGTGAACAACAAACAACACACGCACAACCAGCATCACCAGCTCATGGCAAGGCACCGTCTCGCCCTGAAAAGCCCCGCTGTGCCGAGTCAACATCCCTGCCCCATTCCGGCCCCCAGTCCCTCCCAGAATTCTTCCCAGGCCGAGAACCACAGCATTACACGTTCTCCCTTGCGTACAAAACACAAACTCCAGAAGCTGAAAAGCAGAAAAGCAGAAAAGCAGAAAAGCAGAAAAGCAGTAGAGCAGAAGAGCAGCAAGGGGAAAAGGCGGATGCGCAGAAAGGTGGAAAAACAGACCGAACAGACGAACACAAACAGCCCCCCGCCCGGCACCGTCGCCCACCTTGGCCCTCCCCTCCGCCTCTTGCTGCATCAGCTTCTTGCCCGCCTCCCTCGCCTTCCTCCGCATCCTCTCTTCCTCCTCGTCCACCCGCCGCGCCTCCCTCACGATCTGGGCCCGCGCCGCGCTCGCGTTCCGCTCCATCTCATCCAGCCCCCTCCGCGCCTTCTCGCGCGCCACCTCCTCAGACCCCTCTGCGACGAAACCCGACCTCCAGTTTGCGCCGTCCGGCCCGCCCCCCACCGATTGTTCCCCCTGACTCGAATCGTTGCCTTCCGACCCGCCGGAGACGTCGGCCAGGAGGTGGTACTCGGCCTCGTCGGGCATGCCCGGAGATTGAAGTCGGGGGGGTAGGGGGGGGGAGGGGATGCGCGGCCGCTGCGGCTGGGCGCGGAGGCTCAGGGGCGCGACCCTGTGCCTCGCCAGGGTTGGGGTAGGGATGGGGAAGGCGGTGGGAGGGCGCTGAGCAGGTTGTGAAGTGACTGCGATGGCCAATGACTATGCGTTCAATTCACAGTGTGATGATATTGACGAAGGCAGGCAGGATCCAGGGGTGGCGACCCCTGTACGAGGGCCGCAGGTTCAAGTCCACGGCAACGGTTTTACGGCCGAGACAAAGGGACAACAGGAGTTCTGTCCCTTATGTCCAGTCAGTTTATCAGCGTCCTTCATGCAATTCCTAGTGCCTCATCACTTCTTTGTGCGTCCAGTTGCCAATATTAATAAATCAGTTCTAGTTATTACAATATCCCTCATCACCATCACCATCATCATCACGACCATCGTTATTACTCATTTTTATGCAATAAGGTAAGTAAGCTATCAAGGAGATAGGCGCTAGCTTCTCCTTTTGCCTGAGAAAGCAGTGTCCAAAATCTGTTCGTTGAAATCTAAAAAGTGGTACACAAACAAAGTCCAGAGGTCAATCAATTCCTATAACAAAAAAGTGCCTGTCGATGGCAATACATTTTTGCATAACAAGGCAAGTAGGTAGCTCTCCTTGTCTCTATCGTGGTGACGTAATCGATGGCGTGCAAATTCGTTGGCATGATCATGAATTTTGCATTACAGTTCTTTGGCACAGTTCTGGTCAACAAGCAGCTTCGGTGCGTTATGATTCATTCCATCAGATGATATGTTTGGCGTAGCACGGCTTCAACATTTGTGGTCATAACTCTTCTTCTCACGCCACGCCTTCTGTGGTCTCTGCCCACGCCGTCTGCGGTCTCCCTCACGCTGCCAGTTTCAGCCACGGCTGAAGTCTAACGTTGTCAGTTTCGGCCAACACTGACGACAGCAAATCGACAGCGGCGCAAGAAGAAATTCATGCAAAGCACATTTGAGCACATTCTTAAAAATAAGACCTAGCTCACGCAAGGCACCGTCGAATTGAGTAGCACCCCACCTGGCTGATTTCCTCCACTTCGGCAACTCCAATCCAGTACTTCGATAGTATTTCGTACTCCAATTCAGTGCTTTTCTTAGCCTCCCCAATGTACGGAGGTCGTGTGTGTGTCGGGCTGCACAACGCACTCACGAACATGGTATAAACCGCGCTGTTAAGAGCCCTTTCCCGTTTTGGAAATAGGCGGTGTGGAGCACTACTACATGCTGACATTAAACATGGCACATCTGAAGTACATTGTGTTAATACTTACCTCCGGATTTGAGTGTCAAACTGTCCAGTCCAGATGTTTCTCTTGCAATCTGTAGAGTGCAAGGCCGCCGTTTGTCATTTCTTTCTTGCAGTCGATGGAATGGCAAGGCTGCAGGATTTCCCCCCAGTGTACTGCGCTTCATGCAATTAAAAAACTGGTTGCAACAATTCAACACTGCTCTGATACGGGCAGAAATACAGGTACACTTGCCGATACAGATGCACAGACGGAAGCCCAGCAGAATGAGATACGGCGCCCATGTCGTATTCGATATCCACCGGTTGTCGAATGGACTGGCAGGACGTGGGAACTTTTATCGACGGCGGCCCGTGGCCGGCCGTGTCAATGGCTGGATGAGCACAAAACAACAGCTAAAAGACCGGCGGACACGAAGAAGACAAGGGCGTCGTTAACCCGCTGCTGCAAGGCGTGAACAGCCCCAGGCCACAACGCCCCCATATGCGCACCGCGTACTTTAGCACATCAGCGCAAGCACACAATAAAACACAGTACAATACGACAAATTCGTGACGTAAGAATGTGACGCGCGTTCAGGTCGGTCACCCTCTCCTGCCGCGGGGGCGGCAACAACATTGACGGTGTACTGCGGGGACCCCAAGCAACGCGTCAAGCTCGGGGCCCGTGGCGTGCGCCACTGCCTGCGCAGCGAGCGGGCATCAGATCTCTCGACGGGTGTTCGCAGCGCCCCTTCCCTGCCCCCCACACCCAACCCTTCGGTACGCCCCGCCTGAAACTCCAAACAAGTCGCAGACCCCAAAGGCCGTCGGGTCATCTTCCGGGATGCCTGGACAGGGCGGACGTCCGCGGAGCAGATAGAATTCAATTGGAAACGTAAAGCGGCCCCTTGGCCAGCGATGGCTGGAGGAGATGAGTGGTCGCGGGGGCTTATTAAGGGTGCGGGGATGGGTCCCGGCGGCGCGTGGGGCTCGGGGCCCTGTTTCCACGGGAGGGGGCGGGTGTTGAGCTGGGACGCAGGGGCGGGGGAGGCCGTGCAGGCGCGCATCGACGCGCTCAACGGGAGGATCAGGACCAATAACGCGGCGCTGAGGGCGGAGATCGAATCGGTCAAGAGGCGGCTGCGCGCCCTCCAGGCGGAGCGGGTTGTGGCCAAGCCCGGGTCGGGCTGCAAAGATGCGGATTCCCCTTGCAGCTCAACGCCGAACGAACACTCGAGCGTTCAGACCGTGGCCTCCACGAAGGGCTGCCCGAACAAGGATTGGAGCGTCCAGCCGGTGGGCTCTCCGAAAGGCTCGTCGGGAAATTCCGAAGACAGGATCACGAAGATCGGATCGCCGCGCGCCCTGGCCGCGGCGATCGGCTGGGAGCCCGCGGAGCTGAGGCGGCTGAGAGATGCGCTGCGGCGGCTGGAGGGGCAGCGACGGGATCCGCTCCCGAGCCTGGACGAGGTGTTGGGCGGGCGCCTGTGCGCGGACAGGCTGCGCATGGCGCGGCCCAAGGCCAGGGCGGCGGCCAGCGTACTCAACGTGGTGGCGCGGATGGACGTGGGTCGGGCCAGCGGAGAGGACTGCGGCTTTTTGGCCGTGGGGCTGAGGAAAGCCCGGAAGTACGTTGTGGAGGAGGCGGAGTGCTGCTCTATATGCTAGGTGGTTGACTGGCGCCGAGCGGGCCGGGTGGTGGGCGGTGTTGGGTATGTCCGCGGCATTCTTTGCGGGTTGGGGTGTGTTTTGGGTGGAATGGTGCTTGAGGGGTCGGACTGCCCTCTTGCTTGCGCCTGGCTGGGCAGCTTGGTAGAGCAGCGGGACATGCTCTGAGGTGCTCAGTTCTATCCCCGGTTCAGTCATCTTCTTTATCATCAGCACCAGAACGGGAAAGGTTGGTGGTTTGGGTTGTAAACTGACGCAGCTCGGGCCGCCGTGGTCGTGTGCGAGTAGAGAATGAGTGCACGGGCAATGGCGCCTTTTGCCAGTTGGTCCCAGTCTTGGGTTGGTGGTTGTATTCAGCCGGGGGCGGGCCCGGGAGTTGCGAACGCTGAACAAACATTTAGGGAAACATGCAATGATGTGAGTTGTTTCACTGTGTTGATTGTGAAAAATTCAATGCCGTTTCACCTGTGCAGCCTCGTCGCAGACCCACCCTGGGCCCTTAGGACCGTGTGGCTGTCGACTGCACTTGTTGACGTATGTATATTGCTGTTCGCACTAGTGAACGCGGTGGCGTGTTTTGGAAATATTAAACACCTTCTCTTGAAAATGGTGCATCTTGCGTAGTACCAACCTTGTGCCACATGCGCAAAATCGTGTTGCTGGTCGGCATTGCACTATCCAAAACTGAGGTAAACTAACCAAAACTGTGGGGTGAAGCACAAGGGGGAATGTCCATGGATGCCATTGGTTAGGTTGCATTGCCGCTGCAGGGTGCGGGGTGTTGGAAACACCAACCTCACCCGTGGCTCTGATATGACATGCTGAGTGGTGGGTATCATCAGGTGAGGGCCTACTGCAGCCGAGAGTGCCGCTAGAGAGGCAAGCAAGGGGAAATCAACTCTGCCAGAAATATTGGCTGAGTTCCTTTGTTCAATTTGTCTTCGAAAGACAAAGCACGACCCATGGACCTTGCAGGCAAAAACGGGCATATGAGCATTCAAAATGTATTGACTACTTCAATCATGTCGAATTGTTGACGATCCTGGGTTGATGGTGCAAAAAGCTTAAACATTGGACCAAATAATGATACACAAGCCGTCTGCTGGTGCCAAATTCGCCACTGACATTATGAGTAGTTGCGCTGGCAAAGTATGGCAAATCTTTGCTACTCCAACAATAAAAAATGGGCTACAGTGGGGCCCCTGTTTAGCGACCCCCCGTGACAAGCCCGCTAAGAGGTCGCTAAAAGTAGGCGTGTCGCTACGGGGCCCAAGTACTTTAAGCGCTTCAGCAATATTTGACGCAGATTAGCAGTAGTTTAATTCCCGCAAGGCGTCCCAGGCAGCGATGCCGCCCCTAACTCTACCAGGACGCTGTCAGAACAGGGGGTACCCTGGACGCCAGTGCAGGTGTACCTTTACTGCCAATGTAGGGGGTACCCTGACTGCCGGTATAGGGGGTACTCTGTCGTTGTGAAATAAAGTACTACGGGAACAATGACAACCCGTTCAGGGGGTCGCTAGACCTAGACAGGTCGCTAAACAGGGGTCGCTAAACCGGGGCCACATTGTATAGACTAACATGTGAAAGGGCATTTTAAAGGATGGCGAGGACGTGCCTGAGCTCCTGTGTGCCAAGTGCTGTGCTGCTCGAGCTGCCGACCACAGCCCATTCTGGATGCTGGCGCGGAGTACAACGAATCTTCTGTACTCCACGTCCACCAGATTAAGCATTTGGCTTCCTTAGACGTCCTCAAGGCACATTGTCAAAGCTTACGCTGATTTGAGTTGCACTGTGCCACATCCTGCGGAATCGATTGCCACAGCCGGGCGCCCGTGTGCAGCCGACATTGTACGCCAAATTGTACTCAAGCTCTCGAAACTAAATTCAACAGCGGACCAAAGATGGACGGATGGGTAATTTTGGTGACGCATTCTCAGGTTAAATGTTGCTGCTTTAGAATCCAGGACAACCGCGAAATTGTGCTTCAGCCGCACCTATCAGAATTGGCGAAACGTTGCCCTTGTACTTTCATGCCAATCACACACACTTTTCTCAAACTCCGTGCACTGCCGCAGAGAACATAAATGGCTAATCCGCGACTCACGACAATTGCGAGTGGGCACCTGCGCACTACAAGTTTGAAGCGTGCGGCACAATTCAGCTCCAACAAAGCTGTCGCTTGCAACGCTCGATGTCAACGACCTCGATTAGGGCCGGGTCGACCAACGTACAGGCCAACGTGGCCCCTACCAGTACAAACAGTGTTGGTGCGGCTAATACTCCGCACTGTACGCTCACTCGACCGAAACTTGCCGCGACGCAAATGTTGAATACATCGCGTGCTGGGCTGTTCACCATCAACGGCACCGTCAGAGCCGAATGACGCACCCGTCCACGTCAACAGGGGGGAATGTCAACGGCAAGCTGATCTCTGAGGGCTTCGTGAGGCATTCCTGTAAAGATGCGCCCCCCTTACGTCGTATTGCCTAGCCACCCAAAGCGACAGCCACCATAGCAGCGCGGGCCACAAGCAGCCGTCATCGGGTGCCCCATCAAGTATCTGTCCCAGGAACCCATCCGAGCTGATATTAATAGCCTGTGCGGCCCCCGGAACACGGCCAAGAGCAAACTGGGCTGGTCCGGAAAGGTGGTGCGAGAGCACCCACGAACGGCGGGTGCTCTCCCGGTTTGGTGCCAGTTGCTGTCTGAGCCGCACGCCCGTGTCGCACCCGTGTACCGCAGGGGCCCTTGGGCGCCACCGTACCCGTGGGACGGGAACGTTGCGGGATGCCCGCCGGGAGTGTTCGCCAAGGCGGGGATCGGCTCAAGCGCGTGCTGAGGGAACATCAACACCGCGCCACTGCTCGCCCGCTGCTTGGCATCGGCGGCCTTGACAGCCTCGCCGGCGTTGTGCCGTCTGGGAGTGGTTGCGACCGTCGACGGCGCTGGAACAACGCCATCACACGTGGCGTTGATTGCCTTCTCGTGGATACGAAGTTGACCGGGCAGCGGCCTGCCAACAGCGCCTCAGGCGGCGTCTGGGACGACAGCGTCAGTCGTTGAAGATGCTGGCGGCAGGCACACTGCCGCATTTCAAGCTCCGGCGTCCTTCCGCGCTGGGTCGCCTCTGCCCACGCCATGTCGACACCAACTCCCAGATGTCGACGCAAAGCGCTGGGGATTCAACCAAAGCGTCGAGATCCTACGCGGCGACCTCACCCAGCCCTTTTCCTTGGCGGGTCTCCCACAACGCCTCCCCAATACGGCTCCCATCACAGCACCGAGGCCCCCAGAACCCTACTCCACGCATTCTTTCGCTCTCCATTGCACTGAGGTCCCGAAGACGCCCGATCGGTGCGACTTCCCTGTCCCATAGCGCGAGGCGACCCTCCAAAACTGAGCTTGTCCCCTGACCAGTCCTGTGCCCCGTCTGCTCCGAACGGCGCCCGGCAGTACCCACGGCACCAAACCCCTGCGCTTTCAACCGTCTCTGGACTGCAGGGGCGCGAGCCGGTGCGTGACGACTTGTGCTCCGTGCGCTCGCATAATCGTGGGGCCTATAAGCCCCAGCCCTCAGCGCCTCCCGCGCCGCCCAACTTGTTGCCAAGCCCGTCCCCCTGCCCTTCAAGCCATTCACCAAAAACCTCTCAACGTGGGGAACCCGACAACGCGTTGAGGACGCGGCTGACTTCTTGTCTGACCAATCCAACGACAGGATCTGTTTCTCGTTCAACAGCGTCGCACTGGGCGCATGCGCTGTGAGACACAGCGCTGATTTCACCACAGCGCTGCCCAAAATGTGGCTGCCCTGCTTTGCCCGCCGCGCGCCTCGCAAACATTGGAGAGAATCAATCACGCCGCGAACCAGGCCCTGAATCTCCCCTCAAGTCCTTCCAGCAACGTTGAATCGCATGGCCGTCTTAAGCCGCGTGGCAACGCCCCCACCCGCTCAGTGGGACCCAGCCAACCCAGGCGAAGCGTGCGCAAGGCCTGAACCGTGGGGGTGCCCAAGCTAACAAGGCGCCCCCTTTCGCCCCCCAATCTCATCATGGAGCCATGCGCCGTGCATGGTTTTCCGCATGCTCGATGTTGCGGCGCTGGCACTCTCGACACCGTTCAGATCCCCAGCTGCGGGCCGATCGTTGAAGCCGGCTGCAATCCGCGGCATGCGCAGTTTCGCGGGAAGGGGCGGATGCTGGCCTGGGATCCCGGCGCGGCGGAGGCCCTACAGAATAGGATTGATGAGTTCAACGCCCGCGGGGAGATCGAAAACGGCAGGCTGGCCCGCGAGATCAAGGCCTGCCGGCAGATGATTGAATTGCTGGAGGAGGACTGGGCGGAAGAGCGGAATCGTCGTCGCGAGGAGCGACGAAGGGAGAGCTTCATTCGACGAGCTGTCGCCTGCGGAACCATGACCGCCACGCAAGAGGGGATGGCCCCAGCGGTGAAGGGCACTGGATACAGGCCATCGTGCGGGGGACTGCTTCTTGGGGATCTGGGAAGGCGCAATGCGGAGCCGAAAGGCCTAAGGACACAGCGCGCGCGGCTGATCGAACTGCGGTCGGCATGGCATCAGCGCCTCCCCGGTGTGGGGCAGCTGTTGGGAGATGCGGAAGGGGGGGCGACGCTGGCGGTTCCCAAGGCGGCGGCGGCGGCCGCGCTGCTGAACGCGGTGCTTGGGAGGGAGGCGGGCGGGGCGGAGGGCTGTGCGCGTGTGGGCGCGGCGCTGAGGAAAGTGCAGGGCTTCGCGGTGGGTCAGCGGCGGTGCGCCGGGTGCGTCATCAGCTAGGCTGGTGCGCACAAGGATCCGCGTGGCTGGGCCTACTGCCAGTGGGGACCCCGTGGCAACAGGCGGGTTGGGTGGCCGGCGGGGACGTGAACCAAGAATGAAGCCGCCAAAATGAAGTGTGGAGGACAAAGTTGACACCGGCGGCATCCTAGGGGGTAAGATTTGTCTGAAAGAAAGAAACGGGTCACACAAAGGCGCCCCCTGCTAAGCAGCTGTGTGCGAGACTCTTTTTCATGCTGTGGAAAGATGATATAGAGTCTCCGATGCGAAACGACGAGCACACCACCCAAGCGGGATGCCGTGGGGCGGGAGGGGGCCCGCCGGTTTGGGAGTATGGGTCACCAAGTACATCAGTCAAGAATGAAACAGCCAAAACGATCGTTATGGCACACCGCGTGAGGCGTCTACGACAAAGTTAATGACGGCAATCTCCTCAGGGACGTGGCAGAAAGGTCGTGCTGCACCCTGGGGGGGTGATGACAGGTGGCCGCCATGGGCGCGACAGGGGATCTGGGGACGGTGCCGGCAAACGTTGGCTGAATGCGTTGCATTTGGCTACAGAACGTCCCCATATGAATGATTGGTTTATGCAGGGAATATTCGAATAATTAATTAGGCAAGATGTTTGAGAGGGTGGTTCGATGTGCGCGCTGAGATTGGCGCTTGCACCCCCCTGTGCGAATGATTTGTCCTTGGAACGTCCCCAAGGAGACTTTTGAGTGGGTGATTCGATATTTAGCCACAGTTCAGTGGAAACTGTAGATAAGCGGAGGGCAGCAGGGGTGTGTATGAGGAAGGTACCTGTCGCCATGCGACTCCCCTTGACATGCTTTGCATTTCAGTTGCCTGTGCAAGTGCAAACAGAGCCGCTCGACGTTTCATCGTGGGATGGCATGGTGAACAATGTCAATGAGTGGATTTGCATGAGGGATCGTGTCAACAAGTACTTACGGCGAAAATGCGATTGACCCACAGTGATGCACACGATGTGCATATGACAATACATGACTGGCGGGGCTGAGGAGGTTCTAGTGGAACTGCTACCGAGGCCGTGGTGCAACGGAGGCCTCACAAGTCCAGACTCCGCGTTAGACCCTCCAGTATTTCATATAGTTGTAAATATGACATTGATGCAATGATCCCCTGGCGCCTTATTTCTTTTCATGCACATTTAACGGGCCTAACAAATTAGTGGTAGCGTTTCCAATATTACAAATAGTGTCATTGATAACAAGGCTCCCATCCACCTTCCACTAGGAAAGAAAGAGCCAAATAACACTTTTGCGAACACACATAAAACACATTTTATCAAAGTTCTGCACGCTAAGAACACAACAACAACACAAACCTGTAAACTTGGTACATGTTTGAACACGTGTCATTTGGCCCTTTTTCCTAGTGTTCGAACCCGTCAGCAAGTGGGCAACTCTGCACAAAAAATCTCATCCCGTACGCGTCAGATGAGGAACTGCAGTGTTTTTCTGGAGCCACCGCACTTCATTACACTATAAAAGAACGGCAAACATGGCATATTAGCTATGTGATACATGCAAGCTGCTGCGTCCCGATACAACTAGCTATTACACGCTTGCAATCAAAATGGCGAAGATCATCATCATCACAGGCAGCAAAATGCTAGCTGTGAGTTGTCTTTTGACTCCACTTGCCCTCCACTGCATACAAAGCAGCTGACCCATCGGACATAATGCCAATTGGATACAACAGGGGTAGGAAGGAGTGGAAGAATATCCAAACGCGGTGCCGCATGGTTAACGAAAGCTGCATATATCGAAGGCGTCTTTGCCTTGGCAGACATTTCATGCCTGACAACCGTGGGGATAATCTGTTTGCAGGCATGATGCTCCTCTGTCTCTGCACCTTCTTCCTGTAAACATGAATCGACGCAAACGTCCCGACCAACGGTCGACAGGATGGTACTGCTCTGTAGCTGTTAACCTGCAATGCATCAGGATAAGTATTGCTTGAAGCGTCCATCAGGTAGGTACCGCAGTGGCGCTCCGTTTCCAGCACATGCCTGCGAAAGACGTTAGTGAGGCGCAAGCTTGGCTATGCACCAAGCGCAAACACAACGGAAAACGCACTTTTAGCAACTACGTGAATCACATCGCCAACAGCGATAGTCAACAAAGGATTCCCAGCACCCAACGCACTGATGCAGCATCTTTACTGCCGTACCCACAGAGCATGTCGAAGCGCACAACACGCTTGCAGCAATTTTGCTGACAAGGTTCTCTCACTTCAGTCCGGCGGATAGGTGCGTGTTGGGCAGCATTTAATTGCTGAAAATGAAACTATAGTAGCAGTACCACTATCGATAACACAACATTTCCACTCCTGCATGCCAATGCTGCACCAACAAGCCAACACGTTGTTTACAATGCAATCGCACCAATACCAGCAAAAATTTGTTCCACATATTGCGTTTCAACAGAAGCAAGGCTACTCTCATCAATTACGTTTAAAGCTCAACATGCACCGTCAATATTTCGTAACATTGACGTGCTGGATTGCCGATACAACACAGACTCCTTTTTGGTTGCAGCATTGTTGCAATTCGGTAAGTAATGTTGAAATATTTATTTTTGGAATTTCACTTCTGCCCGGTGTTGCACAATGTGCGTAGAAGCTGGTTATTCAACTGTCCCAAAGTCATTCTCCCAAGGCAGACTTTGTGTGGATGACGCTGACAGATTCCACAAACGTGACTATACTTGTTATATGCATTCTTCACTTGCTTTGCATGTGGCTTTGCATGAATGCACCGTCTTAAGCGCCAAGGCTCACGCGCACTTCTTCTATGCATCAACAGCATGCAGCCCACCTGCACTTCCTTCGCCAGTGCATAACATGGTGGCGTTGAAGCAATGTAGGACTGCATGCACATTTGTGTGACAAGTGTATTGTACAGCCCGAGACCACACAATGTAGGAGCCTCACATCGGCAAGCATACCGTAGTATATTATGTATAGGAAAAATGACAAAAGGGGGTCCTCTGTGAGATATCTTGACAAAGGAGAGTCCTCCGCAAGGGTGCATTTGACAAAAGGGGGTCCTCTGACCGCCCCCTGTACATTAGAGGCATTGCCAATGCGAACCGAGTTGTTTGGGACAATTATGTGAGATCGGGGATGGCTGTTGATGATCTGTGAAAATGTTTGTGGCATCTGTACTAATGCTGGCTAACAGTCACCAACAGCCTTGCCCATCGAATACAACCCATCAATCGCAAATCAGAATTGTTATCAAACAATTCTATAACCCTCAACCCATGTGCTGAGCGATCAGTGTATCTCAGTCATCACTTATGGCGCGAAACTCACCAAAAAGACACAAAGTACTGTGTTGTGATCTCAGAGTAACATGCAGCCATTTTGCTCCATGCGTACACATACCATGCAAGTCCACTTTATTTCTTGAGCACCTGCTCAGAAGCTCATGCAACACCTACTCCTTTGTGCCATGCAGGTAAGCTTGCACGTTTTTGAAATGCCCGCACTGAACTAAATGTCATGACAAGCTAACGATTTTGAAAGAATGAAAATTTTCGGATTACATGCCATCTCTTCAGATTCTGCCCTGAAATTCGTTATTCAATGACTTTGGAAGCAGGAATATAATCGCGTCATTGCTCATAATGATTCATGTATTTTTATGGAGACCAATTGCATTTAATTGATACACCAAAGGGTGTGTGTGGGGGGTGGGTGGGGGGGGGGGGGGGGGGGGGTGGGGTGGGGTGGGGTGGGGTGGGGAGTGGGGTGGGGTGGGGTGGGGTGGGGTGGGGTGGGGTGGGGTGGGGTGGGGTGGGGGGTCATTTGAATGGCATCGCGAAGACCACATAAACCCCTACAAGACCCCCAAGAGGGAATTTCACAAAAGGGGGTCTTCTGCAGGGGTGCCTTTGACCAAAAACCAGGTCCTTTGTGCGGTAGCCCCTAGTAGAACCGGCTTACTGACCGGCGCCAGTCTGACACCAGGCTGGCAACGCGTCTAATGTACAGGGGGCTGTCAGAGGAATCCCTTTTGTCAGGATATCTCACAGAGGGCCCCCTTTTGTCATTTCCCCTTATGTATAGTAAGGTGTACCCTTCCACATTGTAACGTAACGCTGGCCTTTTTATGCGAAGCAATGGTAAAAAGAAGTAACGGTGCCCATAAAATGTGGAGCAGTCCAGCCGCAACGCAGTGGTCCCCGGACTGCTCGCAGCCTTTAGAGGACCCAGGTGCATGAGTCGATCTGGCGGAAAACTGGCTTTGAGGCCATGCAGACTCAGCAGAGTCGCCATTCTGACTGTGACTGTGATGCGGAGCCCCAGTTAACTGCCTGTCAAGAAAATGCGAAGCAAAATAGTAACGCTGAAATTTCAAAACGTGAAAGGGTTAAATATACTACAGCACTGCTCCGGTTTGCAGCGCTATAGTCGCCGCCGTCGACTTCGTTCTGTTTTTCAATGGGTTCACAATGGGTGCACGATTGGACGTGGGGGTATCCTTTGGGTGGCGGTCTCTGGCATAATAGCCAAATAGCCAGATACGTATCCATATATGGCTGAGAGACAGTGAGGACCAAGATTGCGGTTTTTTCCATGGAATCGTTTTGATGTTCTGCAGGGAATTGCGCGTTTTGCCAGAGATTGGGCATTGGTTCGTTTCTTGGGCAGTTCGCTCAGTCAGCTCGACTGGGCTTTGGGCTTCTGACTGGGTTTTGAGATTTTGGCTGCGCGCAGGGCTGCCTGCCAGCCTTTGGGCAGACAACTAGTCTTTGGAGCATTGGCCAGCGTTTGGGTGGTGGGCTTTATTTTCCCGGGGCTGTGGGTAATCGTCTGCGAAATGCGTGTTCAATGCTGTTTGCGGATGTAAACCATGGGTCTGTTGGGTCTCAAAATCTGAAATTCCGCAATGTAACAAGAGGTATAGGTTTGTCTGGGGCAGAAGGAGGAAAATGCTAACCAAGAGGTTTATGTCTGGTGGGAGTGACCACTTCCAGCGGATAGCAAACTTCTCTTTCTGGTGTGGTCGAATAATGGGTACGGTGGGCAGGTCCTTGGAGGCCTTGCACCACATCTGACTTTGCACACATGCACGCATGCTCATACATGCGGCCCCAGCCGAGTGCAAGTTTCTCGCTTTCGTGGTGCTGGTATTGTGTGCTCTACTTACCTTAGGACACTCTGCATCACCTTCCACATTATGGCACAGAGTCTCTCAGGCACTTACATAGGTGGGGTTGCCCTTTGTGTGAACTGTGTCTCGTCCTTGGTAACAAATCCCACCCCACACAGCTCCATTACCCTTTCGAATCAGCAGTCGCATGCAGCATGTTCGTTTGCTCGAGCTCGCAATCCACGCCTGAAACATGCGTGTGCGCATGCCCAGCTCTCTTCTTGGCAAAACAGGTGCGCCTATGCGGCAAACACCATACCTTGCGTTTAACTCCACACACAGCACCGCCCTCCGGCTTCGAGGATCACAGCAACAGCATCCCCTCGCAGCCAGACTTTACAGCCGCCCATGCTCCCCCATCGCTTGCAACTGGTCCACCTTAAACACCAGCCGACTCACCAGTCGTGCAGGGCAATTATGACAGGCATCTCGTCCAGCTTATGGGGTCCTCCGGAGTCACAAGAATGCCTGGTGCTGCACTGCAGATCACAACACAACAATCGTCAATGTGTCGAACTCTGATGGGAGAATAAACAGAATCACAGTGAGCAGACTTTCCACGTTCAAGATTTTAGTCTCACTCCGAGTAGGGAATACCTTTCAGTGAGTGTGAGCAGCTGAATAAGAGGTAAACTAACTGAAAAAGTAAGGTTAACAAAACCAATAAAAGCAATGTTAAAAGAAACAAAGACAACTAGCCACAGTTGAAATTCGCTGGTCACAAATCGCTGACACAACACATAAGTGGTGCAGAATAGCAGCATAGAGATGTTGGATTTGCGCAACGGGGATCCTGGCAGTGCAAACAGCAACCTGCCATGCTGAGTGCAGCAGACAGCAGGCCAAGACGGCCATAGCTTATGGCCTTGGGGAGTCAGTGACTTGCTAAGCAGCAGAAATGCCACGCAGTAGGCTCACTTACATGAGCCTGAGATCCGCAACTTTTCCAGTGTCTTGCACTTCATTGTACCATGCTGAGCTTCCAATGCAATCAACTTATTTGAACTGCCACTTTATCTCCAATGTACAGCAGATGGCACAAAGTGGATGCATGCAAGCTGCACAGCACCCAAATGATATAAGTCTCCAACTTGTATTGACATGAAAGATCCTCTCGAGTTCATATGCCGCAAAAGCAACAAATACAGAGAGTTATTGAGTAATACATGTACATACCTGTAGTGGCTGCACATCCACACCGCAGAGAGAAAGTAGTCTTTTCGAACTGCACGCTTTTCTGATGCAGCACGTGCACTTCCTAGGGGTATCACATGCACCATTGACAGAACAGCTCAGAAGCGCTGGCCAAGAAAACAGAGACTTGCCCAAGTCCTCTGGGGCACTTTCAATATCTGCCAGCTGATAGGATGTCGACTTGTCTCGAGGCTGGATCGCCAAGATCCCACTTGCAGTTCGTGTTTCATCACAAGTCACACAATGCCCCAACCACAGCCTCGCCCCAAATGAATTTGTCCACACCTACCCAGAGCCTTGAATCAGTTGCTCCATTCTGGCAACTTGGCACCGCTGCTGGTGCCTAAGGTACCAACAACAGCATTGATCTGTGCCCATTGAGGGGTTGTGGTTTGTACAGGAACTCAGTATTCGGACTGCATTCCTCGTCCACGGCCTTGGGCAAATTCTACGCAGCAGCTTCTGTGCAACATATGTCAGGATCTGGCAACAAAGCCCCCAACATAATCACTACTCACTGTCAGCTGGACATTTAGCAGCGGCCCAATCAGCAGACATCAGCAGCAGTGCTTACTGATGAAGTCGCTTGATCGCTCTTCCCTCTGTTGCTGGCAGACAGGCCTGCAATCTCAGCATTCATCGATTGTGCACCTGCACTTTCTTCTTCTCCATTCTTTGCTCCACTAACACAGCCCACCAGGGGCAAGCAAAGACACGTGGCTGCCGCCTGCAATTTCTTCCTCAACTTGTCGATCTTGATTTGCTTCTCTTTCTCCCACGCCCTGCTGCCCCAGGATTCAAGCTCAGCCACAGCCCTCCCATCCACACCCAGCACTTGCGAAACAAGGCCCCCGCGCATCAACTCAGCAAGTGCATTTCTCCCTCCAGGTAGTCCCTTGTCCTTAATGAACTGTGCACGGACTATGGCGCACAAACTCTTTCTGTAGCCAGAAAGCAAGTGGTCATGGATTCTGCTGCTGGCAAAGGCGCTCGTCAGTTTCATTTCCAAAAACGTTGGACTCACGATCAGATGCCCCAGGCCGTTGATCACCACTTTGTGCCCACAGTGTTTGTAGAGGATCCAAAGCTTTGGTGCCTTGGCTATGGCATCTAGGTGATTCACCACATGCCAGGTGTCAGGCACAAACTTGGAGTAATCGTGAGCAAAGGCATGGTTGCCCACACGAGGGCAGCCCAGGGTGTAAACGGACACCTGATCCTCCCTCAAACTGAGAAGTTTGCGTATGTCGTATGCCGCCAGCTGAGCGATTGCCCCACCCAAAGAATGCCCTGTCAGCAACACCCACATGTCTGCCTTTTTGAAGCCTGGTGACCCAACGATCTCCAAGATCTTGGACTCTATGCTGCTGCTCAGTGCTTTCCAGCTCTGAAGGAAGCCCTTGTGCACGAGTGGCATCGTCCCCAGCCAGAAGTGCCCCCTAGGCTCTGGGTGTGGCAGCCGCCATAACTGCAGGTCAGTCAGCAAGTTCGTGGCACTGTACGTGCCTCGAAAAGACACAACGATGGTGGTCTCATTCCAGGCGATGAGCGCATTTGTGTCCAGCTTCTCCTTCACAAACTTGCAGTGCTCCAGGTTGTACAGGTTCATCGCAACACTCAGATCAAACGAGGTACTGCGCTGCCCCACAGGCTTCCTATGGGACCTGGCACTCTGCAACTTAGCATCCTGAAGCTTGGCATCTTCTGCCCTGGAGCAGTGTTCGTAGACTGCCTCGCACAAGTAATACACCTTGACGGCCGTTTCAAAGCAAAATGATGCCTGCAGAGCACAGCTCAAACCATCCCTCTTCCGGTTCAAACCTTCCTGCTTGCTGAGCCCCTGTCTCCTGAACTGGACAGTCTCAGTCCAGGCCAACCTGTCGCCAACTGGTATTGATGCTTGATCCTCATTCTGTTGCCACGTTGGCATGAAAAATACTACATTTATGGCAGTGAGCACATTGAAGACCACTTCAGGCGGCACATAGCCAAAAATAACTATGGTGTAGCTGAAGCAGCTGTGGCTGTCAATCGCAAAGAGGAGGCTATGGCTCAGCAGGAGAAACAAAAAAGCAGGCCCAATTGTGGACAGGTCGTACCGAAGGCGAATGAATCCCCATCGGTGCTGGTCGTAGCTCCTGCAGTGCAGCAGCTTGAAGGAGCGCTTCATGTGCACCAGGTAGATTGCGAAATACCCATACGCAAGAGCTGTCGATGCAATCGAGACACCCCCGGGCCACGTACGTTCAAAACACACCCTCGAGTTTTCCTCACACAACCCCTGCAGCAGGTGCTTGTCCTTGGCATGCTTGTCTAGCAAGGAAACGTGGTACAAGAATGACCCCTTGCCACAGTGCCCAATACAATGCAATCGGCCAATGGATCCACAAAGGCCCTTGCAGCATGATGCCCACCCGTCCCGGCCCCAGTGACCAGTCCCTCCTGGCTGGCCAGGCATTTGCAAACCTGGCTTTGAAGACATACAGGCTCAGCAACGTGCCCCAGAGTACGGGACTTGCGTAAGCCCCCCACAGGGGCACCAGGTCGAAGTAGCCACAGTCCCTGCTCAGGACATAAAGATTGGGCACGAGGGACAAGACATCAATGCCAGCCATGAGCGCTGTCTCAATCATCACTGTAACCACCAATCTGTGCCTAATTATCCCCCATTTTAACCCCATCCGGTTGATTTTCCGCACCCTGAGGACTAACATTCCGAACCCCACCCACAACACCGCCGCACCCAGCAGCGACACTGCTGCGTTGATGTACAGCAGAGGCCGCGTGGAGTTGATCCCCTCCATCCACCCGCTGAACTTCAGCGTCAGGATGGCCACCAGTGCCGCGAAGGCCACCTCTATGGACGCGTACAGCACCCTGAACAGGAGCTTCAACCTCCGGGCGGACATCGTCTGCATCGACAGCAACACCTCTCCCTCTTGGCCCGTCGCTCCTTGGGACTTCGACTGTGAGCCCTCCCCGTGCAACAAGCTCCCCTCCGCGCTTCTTGCGCTTGACACGCCTTCCTCGAGACCATCTGTTGCGCTGGAGGCCGTTTGCCCGCCCTCCATGGCGCCCCTGGGCGCGCCGCAATCGGCAAGCTTGTGGAAGCTTCAGCTGGTTCAGATGCGCTTCAGCCGCGTTGGTGTGCAAAACGTTACTTGGTCAAAATGGCGCCGCCCGGGCATATGACGCGAAGCTGCCTGCGTGGCGCAGACCGCGCCGCGGCTTGGACGCTGGACCACCCGGGACTGCCAAAAAAGAAGCGCTGGAGCCAGAGCTGGGTGCATGAGAGGATGTTTTGCCTCCCAGTCAACAGTACTGTTGACACACTCAGACCAGTGTATCTTCCCAGGGCCCCAAGGAACGCCCTCCACCCGCCCGCCGGGCTATTCCCCGGAACCGGGCAGCCGCGTACGCGGTCGGCGGGTTCTTACTTGCTGACACACTCAGACTAGTGTAAGTGCATCTTAACACATGACCATTTACCCTTAACTTGCGATGTAAATCATCAATTAAATCAACTGCTATGTGCTCGTGACACACCTACGCATCCGCCATCACCCGACTCGCTTCCTTTCTCATCGTTTCCCTTTGACGCTGATCATAGAACTAGTCCACTGACGTCTTAGCGGTTTGCCTCACCCCCGAGCTAGGGGCGGGCCTCATGGTCTGCCCTTGTTTGGAGTAAAGAGGGGCAACTGCCTTGCATTCTAAGCAAAAAGAGCCCTTTAGACTGTCCTCAATGATTGCGGTCTTTCACCTGTCGTGATATGTCATGGTTTGGCCGCACATCCCATTTAGTTGTCATTTGCCTCACGAACGAGGCAACAAGGCTGTTTTCTGGCATACCAATTGTTCGGCCCAAATTAGACAACTATTGTCAATACTTGCCTCCCACTAGCAAAATTATGGTGGTTGGCTCCAAGATCAGGTGCCCATTTATTGGACACATATGACATGGCCTTATGTCTGATATTGCACAATAACAGTTTCCCCCTTTGTTGCCTTTGGCACCAGGAAGGGCACCAACGCCGTGCGAGGGCGACCCAGGGAGAGCAATTTCTTGTGCTACTATTATATTATTAGCCTGCAGAAGCCCTAGGAGAAAGCCCCATCGGTCAGCCAGCCGCATCGCCAATTGATGGTGCTGCTCGTGATCTCGAATTGTTGCCACTCGTGTAGCGGATGGCCTTCCCGCACCAAACGCGCATGAGGAAGGGGCAAACCAAGCTCTAAGTTATCCTTCGAAGTGGTTTGAGTTTGGCGGTGTCCATCCCCAGTTCGGATACTCGCACATAAGGTCCAACAAATCCAAAAAACATGGGTGCTTGCATAGGTGGGTGGGCGTGGAGGGGGGGCAATTTGTCAACCCACAAATAGCAAGACTTGCTTCCACGAGGCCACAAAACAGGCAGAAAATTGTTATGCACCCGCAATGCACCCCCGAGAGGGTGGCGCCGCGGGGCGCGCTCAGGACCTGCCCAGGCAGGTGAGGCAGGCAAGGAACCCAAAACGGATTGTTACAACAGTACAATACTCCATATTTATGCTAGATTGTTTAATTATCTCCTTAAGTTGGTAGGCCCATTTTGACTCCACAATAAAGTAATGAATGTCCCCAGAAATCCCTTAGCACATAAAGACAATCCCTCAGGCCCCTATGGCTATATCTCAATGCCCTAAGAACCGAGAGAAAGCAAACACTACCCACTTCACCCTAGTGCACCGAGACCCGATAGCTACATATTGTGTCCCAAAGTTCCCAATAGTCAAATGTTCATAACATCACTTCCCTCTTGAAGAAGCGGCTGACCCTAAACGCAAGAACCTTAGAAGATAAAACACCACATCACTCCGTCCCATACCAGAGTGGTGATCATTAGTCCCAATAACAAAAAAGGAAGAAACTCGAAAATAATAAAATCTCCTTAGAAGAAATAGAAACAAGATCTTCCGGCACCAACATGGGCTTATAAATGACCGGTCTACTGGCGCGGCTGCAAACTACAGAAACTGGCCCTGGATCGGTGCGCCGAACGCGATTACCACCGCGGCAATCAGAATCCCAACACCAGCCGTACCCATCTCGACAGATAACGCGACCGGCCCAGTAACTCCTTGGTGACACCCACTTGCTTTGTTTCTTCTCTCTGGTCCAAGACCAATATCTGGCTACAAACAATGATCTGGAGTAAGAAATCCCCTAGAATCAAGAGATACAACCAACCAATACAATCCAAGCGCCTAGATCGCCTTAGTGGCCAGGTACTCCTCCTAGCACACCTGAATGGAGGCTCAAAACTCCGTTGTCTATATGCCTCCGGATCATATCAGTCGAATGTCTTCTTTCTCCCTCAACCACGCAAAACAGAGTTGGCAATTCTGTTTGCAAATGACGCAACTCAATATGGTAGCGTTCTCTCTTTAGAACCTCGAGGGTGGGTGGATCCTCCTATAATCTAGGAGGAGAGTCCAAAGTCATAGCACTGAGGAGATCACCTCGGTGAATCGCCCAACTGGTGCCACATGCCATAGTAAACAACCAATATATTGAGGACGAACGTAAGATCACTTATGACCTACGTCTTCTTCCTATGTTTCAATCCGTATCCAATCATGATGAGCACCACAAATAAAAGCAGCCACCGCATGCATCATGAAACACTGCTACCCCATCCTACTACCATTGCTCGTACAACCATTCTGAGTACAACACACCCCTACTACAACATGGTGGACGAAAGGTGGCTGCCTCCCCCAGGCTATACAACTTGAGTCATCTCGCTGCCAGTTGATCCTGAGTTATAAAGGATCACGATGTCCAATCACTGGCAAACTCAAGTGCATATAGAGTCAAACCAGTGCCACTCTAGGTATTGCATCTCTTCCCTCCAATCCCGAGGGATTCATGTGGTTGACCCCCTTGTGTGCATGTTGGAAGAGGTCTGAACATCCCCTAGTCTAGCTCTTGAAGCCTAACTGATCCCAATTGAAAGGCCTCGAACTTAGTGCCCCTACATGACTCACTGAGGGATCAGGCATTTATCGCAGTTTGCTCACAAGTTAACAGGGTAAGAGAATATCCTTTTTTCCACAATAAAGATTCTCTCTCTTACATTCATTTCTCTATGTTTGTCTCTTTGTATTGTTGATGCCTCTTGCTCACCCACTATCTCACATTCTCCTGCTGCAACCCTCACTTTACTCTCTATACTACCCCCTTACTATGAAGACCATTTTATACCCAACTTAAAGATCAATTCATTTGGTCATTCACCTCGAATTATCAGTCACCTCCCCCTGTGCTCATTCTCAAGCCCATGGGTCTACCCATTTTCGTCTCCCCTTAAACATACACGAATGCACACACACAAATGCACACACGTAGTTACCTTCAAGATAGTCTTGACTCTGTTGCACTGGGCAACCTATGGGTCACTACAAAATAGTATGAAGGTGTAGACAACTTCTCTTGATCCTTGGGGTCTATGGAGTTCCTTGTTTCTCTCCACCTTGAGGTTCTCCTGGTCCATCCAGTCCACGTTGGAGTGCTCCACCGGTTGCCGGTGCCCTGAGGCCACCCAACAACCTCGTCTGTTGGGTCGCTCCACCGGTTGCCGGTGCCCTGAGGCCGCCCAACAACCTCTCCTGGCATTTCGCGAGCTTTCCACTTCGTTGGACTTTTGCAAGTACCCGGATTTGCTTCCCGGGTGGCGGGATTGTCACGTGACACCCCTCGGCTGCGGGATTATTACGTGATGGGGCGGCCGAGTTGCGGTCATCCCACCGGTTGGCCGGCCAACGGGATTGTCATGTGACCGTTGCTGTTGACTCAACCTTCCCCTCGATTCCCTAGCATTCCCGCCGCTGGCCGCTGCGCTCCTCACGGCTTGCCTCTAACCCACTCCGCGCGATGGTTTCAACGCGGTCCCCGACTCCCCACGACCGCTTCACGGCTCTCAGACTGCAACATCTCTCATTGCTCGGAATTCCCACCGATTGCAGTATTGCGCGCCGCTCCATCCTCGTGGAACGGGCGCTCCCACGGGGAGCTAGACTCATGGCGCAGAGTGCCATTACCTGCCGTTCCGCCACGTCGCCAAGCTTTCATTGCCACCGTGCAAGGCTTGCGCGTCTTCTTTCCGCATGTGCGCCCGGTTGGCAGCGCAGCGCTCCGCCGATTCCACTCAAAAATGGCCCTCGCGGGCTTTGGTGTTCATGGGCCTCATGCCCCGGAAATGCCACGTGGGGCGTCAGCTCCATCCTTGGCTCCGCGGCAACAATCGCCTCTCAGATGATGGTGGGTGGCCGTCTCCACTCTCGCTTTGGTCATCCCGGATGTTTGCTGCCTCAATGCTGCCTTCGGCGCGACCATGGGCCGTCCAAGGTACCGGCCATGTCTTTGGATCCAGTTCCTCCGACCCGCTCCGGCCTCGCTCCGTTCCACTGGCGCAGGGGCATTGGATCCCCCACACCGCGCCTTCAGTGTTGCGTGCCTTCCTTCAGCCTCAACGGCTGGCCCTCGGCCAGCCCCCTCGACGTTGATGCGGCGCCGGCCTCACTGCAGCCTCGAAGCTGCTTGGCTCCCATCTCCATGCGCTCTCTGTGCCTCCCGGCGCAGTCTCACGCAGTGGCCAGCAACGCGGCGCATCGGCCACCGCCCAGCTCCCACCGGTTCCATGGGTCTTTGCCCGTTTCCAGCCAGCCATCTCCAGTGGAATTCGTCCCCAGATGCACGCATTCCACTGTCCAAAGTGCGGGCCGTTAGCGGCACGCGCCTCTCAGCCTGTGCCGCTTTCATCCGGCCCGCCCGGTGTCATGGCGCCAGGCCCTCAGCGCTCCCCCATGCTGCCCCATTGGGCAGCTCGTGGCCGCTCTCCCGGTCATGCTCTCACGCCTTAATCTCACAACATGGCCGCCCACAAGGCGGCCATGGGTGTGGGTCACGGGGAGCGCCTTCCCCACGCGTCACCTTCCTCCGCTGGTCCTTCCTAGTGCATGGCCGGCCGTAGTGTCCACCTGCTGCCACGGCTGCTCTTCCTTGCGCGTGGCCGCAACGTTCCCTTGCGGTCCACCGGTGTTGCTGCCTTGAATCCGCTTGCTGCTCAGTGTCCTGAGGCCGAGCGCACCATGGAAGGCAGTGCCACTCCCTTGACAGCTGCAGCCCCCGCCGCGACGGGGCATGCTGCCTCAGCGGCTCTCCACCGCCGCCTGAACGCTCCTCTGCCCGTTGGGGGCTGATCGCCGTGCCTTCCACCGGTTCATCACCGAACATGGCCGCCAAACATGGCGAGCCACGGATGTTGGTCGCCGCAACCTTCAATGCACCAGCCGTCCACCGCCGGGCAAGGGGAAATAAAGGGGAGGGGGGAGAGAGGGGCAGCGGAGCCTATGCTCCAAAACCAATTGTTACCCACCCGCAGCGCACCCCCGAGAGGTTGGCACGGCGGGGCGCACCCAGGACCTGCCCAAGCGGGTGAGGCAGGCGAGGAACCCAAAACGGATTGTTACAACAATGCAATACTCCATATTTATGCTAGATTGTTTAATTATCTCCTTAAGTTGGTATGCCCATTTTAACTCCACAATAAAGTAATGAATGTCCCTAGAAATCCCTTAGCACATAAAGACAATCCCTCAAGCCCCCATGGCCATGTCTCAATGCCCTAAGGAACCGAGAGAAAACAAACACTACCCACTTCACCCTAGTGCACCGAGATCCGATAGCTACATGTTGTGTCCCAAAGTTCCCAATAGTCAAATGTTCACAACATCATTGTTTCCCACTGCATCATATAGTTTGTGGCTCGATTGCTCATGATGCTTGCCATCACTATATAGCGATGGAGAAATTTGAAAATGGCGGCATTGATAGTTGTCCGTCCAGATCTGTCCCCCCAAAGGGCCTAGTCTCACCAAGCACACTGTAGAAATGGTCAAAGCGGCCTTTCTCCATGCATGTGTGTTGTTGAGGACTGATTGCCACCGTTTTCTCGTTGGTGTGTGCTGGAGGGCTGAGATCTGCTGATTTCGTGCAGATATGTATCAACCATTCATGTTGTTTGTATGCAAGAACGTGTTGTTGAGGGGGTGTATCGTGGGCCAGAGCTCCTCAAGGTCGGCTGTAGACCTCCATCGATAACTTCGCTATTAAGTTTGTCGTTTGGGGAACTTGGACATGGCCATGGTTGGTCTGCCATCGTGGCTATCATGGCATATTCCCAACACAAAATGGCCACTTCAAGGGGCAAACATGGTCTACAGCGTTCAGGGCGCCTCGTCACCGGCTGTGGCGTCCATGTGGCCACCGCGCACAGCGCACACCCGAGGGCGAGACACACTAGGAAAAAAGGGGCCAAATAAGACGTGTTCAAACGTGTACGAAGTCTATGGGTCAGTGTCATCTTTGTGTGCTTAGTGTGCAGAACTTTGATTAAGTGTGTTCGCAGAAGTGTTATTTGGCCCATTTTTCCCTAGTGACATGTGTGATATGCCCGTGACATACCTGTCCCGTTGCCTGCGAGGGCACTGCGGAGCGGGAACTTTGGGTTTGGACACGAAACTTGCATGGGACTGGAATCGCTTGCTGTGGACTGAATTGAGCCGGTTGTATGGAGTGTATGATGGGTTGTACCATGCTGGGGACCGGTGTTGGAGAACTTGGGACGTTTGGGGACAAGCTCAGGGTTTTCTGTACGGGGGATTGCAGCTTTGGTGGCTTCTTGAAAGGTGGCTAGGACTGGGGACTGGGACACCCTTTTTCGAGTACAAGTACGCACTGAACATTCTTGTAACACACACTCTTTCTGGGCCCACCATCGTTGCTCTGCTTGTGACTTTGATTCCGAACTGTCCCCGGACAGTGTGTGTGCCGCATCCCGTTTCGCCTGCGGGGAAGGAGGCGACCGCGGTGTTTCCCGAAGATCGGGACCGCATTCGATGCCCATCAGCTCGTTGTGAAGGCTGGTCCGGCAATTACGGCTCTGCAGCAGGACAGGCCTGGTCTGCATCCGTCTGGCGCGGCTAAGGTACGTGGGTTGGTTTCGGAGCTACAGGACGGTTCCTCGATCATACGAGGCTCCGCTGGGTCTGGGCAGTGAAAACGGAGCCGATTGCTTCATCGATTGACTAACAAGTTTGCCACAAGCTCGCAGGCCGCACCATGAGCGGTGCAGGACGGGAGTCCCAGTCGTTCGGAGAGGGCTTGCCGCTGTCTCACCGAGCCAGGGGCGGCAGTGGGACCGGCAATGTTACGCCACGGACTGATGGCGCGCATACAAATGACGAGAATGCGGCGCCCTGGGTGGCCCCCGGCCATGATCTGCCTGCCGGACCATCCGGCGAAGGCCGCGTTCCCCTTGGGGACATCCATTCGACAGAAATTAACGGCCCAGAGCCCACGGGGCAGCAGGCCTATGAGAGTTTTATGGAAGCCTCACAATGGCTGGCTCACAGTGAGCGGTATCTTGAGGAGCATCGAACAGAACTTGAGCGCGCTGGCACTCCGGCCGCCCGAGCTCGAATGGTGACCCAAGTACGCTCCATGTTTGGCACGCTTCGGTCTCTGGGCTATCAGTAGAAATGCACCGTGGCGATCAATGCTCCTACGGGATCCGTCGTGGCGGTCGCGCCGGTGCCTCGTCCAGCACACCCGGCTGCTGTTCCCCCTCGATGGCATCCTGCGGGGAGCATGGAAATGGTGGGCCGACCACCAGGGCTCTCCCCTATCGCAACGCGCCTGCATGGGCGAAGACCGCCCGGCCCTGTAAGGTCGCAAGGTGGTGTGCTCGCGGCACCAGGCCAAGTCGCGCGGCCTGTGCGCGGAAACCCAGGACTGGGGACAACCGCAGGACTGGGGACAACCGCAGGACTGGGGACAACCCTAGGACTGGGGACAAACGTAAGACCGGAGACAGTCACATTCCACGCTGGAGGGGTGATGCCAAATGGGACACACGCCCAGGCCGCGAGACTGTTGGGCGTGAGTAACATGCCGTACCCAGTTACCCAGGACCTCCGCCCGACCGTGGGGACGAGGCCAGGTGCACTGCCACCCGTGGCCCAGGTCCCGTCCCAACAGGGGGAATCGCCCCCCACACTATTCCAACGGGTATGTGGGGAGGGACAGTGTTGCCAGGCGTCTACCCGTCAGCGGTGCTTGACCCCTATGTCAGGCAGGCTGGAGCCCCGGCCCCCAGTATGGGGTGGAGAACCGTCCCAGTCCCTGGGCCACCTATGCCCTTGAATACTGGCCCAGGTGGGGGCACCCTACCCAACAGCCAGCCTCCCCATGGGGGACGAGTCTCAATGGTGACGAACACGCCGCCGAGAACGACCGTCAATCCCTTCTCCCTGGGGAACGGAAACGCAACGACGGAGCCCATGAACGGGGAAGCCATCTGGGGGAGCAAACAAGTGAACGGAAACACTCTTGGGAGCGGGAGCGGAAATTTGAGCGACAGCGTGTGGTGCGCCGGCAGGGAGGATGAGAGGATCCGCACAGGTAGGCGCGTGGCTGGCCAGCGTGAGCAAAGTGCATCGTCTCGAACCAGCGATTCATGGGTCAGCGACGCCCAACAGTGTGCCACCCAAAACGGAGAAACAGTCGGCGACATGATGTCTCGCCGCAGCAGCCAGACGCACCGCCCTTGTGGTTCTAGTTCTCCAGTCAGTGATGCATCGTGTGGGCTTCGGCGATTGCCAAGGCCGCGGCCATGGCCACCCCCTGACAGCGACACATTCAGCGAGTTGCACGATCGCTCGATGGATTGCCCTAGGAGCTGGCTCACACCCTTGGAGCGTGCAGCGCCACTAACACGGGGGAGCGAACGGGAACGGCGTTCGCCAGGAAGAGAACGAACCAAAGTCCATGGCCATGGGAACGAAAAACTGCTGCTGGATTCGCCAGATTTCGATGCCCTTTCCGCAGCGAGCTGGGAACGACGCCCACCTCGGCAAGCAGCTTTGGTGGGCAATAGGTCCAACGCTGGCGAGCTGTCGTGCTCCAGCCGCAGTGGACAAAGGCCAGCGCCAGGGTGGGGCCAGAAAGCCCTCGCGGTGCTGACAGACACACTAAGAGCGGATGGCATGATGCTCCGTGAATCAGGGCCTTTAGTGAGCAGACCAAAGATGGTGCAGACGAATAGCTCGCTCAACGGACTGGTAGTTCCAAGCTCGAGCGCCCAAAGGAGACGTGGGTATCACGTACTGCCCGGCACCTCAAGGGACCTGCACTGAATTGGGCTGATGAGTTGCTGACCTCCCACGAAGAGAGGCGCCACACTATCTCATGGAGCGAATTCCTTGAGAAATTTCGAAAACGTTCCTCTTACACCCCTCATGAGAACTTGCAAATATTGCGCAATAGGTGCATGCAAAAGGGAGAAACCATTCAGGACTTTGCTGATGCGATAAAGCCCATGTGTCAGCATATTATTGCAAAACGAAAGTACACTGTGGACTGCGCTGGCATTTTCCTAGACGCGATTCCTGCCAAAACTCGTGAAATCGTGGTGTCCGAACTCGGTCCGGGTGCTTCATTCGATGATGTAGTGGAACGAGCCATTGGGTGCGAAAAATGGTTGAATCGCCATGAAAGTGATGGCCACCGTTGTCTGAACAAAGTACCCACTTCTGAACGCTGGAATGTCAATGGTACAAAGGCAACGAGGCCTGTCCAGCCATACCGAGAAAAGTTGAACTGCCTGAATGTCAAAAAGGCAATCAGAGCTATGAATCCCCAGTTAGAGGGATTGCTTTGCACAGAAGAATCACTGTTTGATTATCTGTGTCTGGGATTACCGCAGATGGCTCGGAGGAACGAGCCTGATGAACAATGCTTCCATCACAAGCGCAATGGCAAGCGCAAGCGTTCTGCCAACGAGGGGCAGATTGAAAATGCTTACAAATTTCGAACTGAAAATGTGGATTTGAATTCGCTTCTCATGATGCACAGCCCTGCAGGTTCGTATTCGAATCAGCTCCCAATCGCAGGTACAATTCTGACATCAGAATGTCGTGATCGGAAGGATGATCTGGCCAAAAATGACCTGGCGATGGACAGGCGTGAACGGTCAGTTTCCGTCCCCACTGAGTGTGATCATCGTTCAGTACTTAGGCAGTCCGCGAGTCCATTACTCTGTTATGTACAAGCTGAATGTCAATTGTCGAATTGCACTGAGAATTCTGTAGTTTGTGATCTAGAATTGCTGCAACTGTCTTCTGAGCAGCCTGAAAACATGCAGGGGCAACGAACCCCAGTTCCTGAAATTGAACCAACGGCTGAAGCAACGAAGCTGGTTGCAGCTGTGCACCCCAAAGAGGTATCCGTGGGAATGTTGAGTCACACAGTTGCACCTCCTGAAAAGTGCAGCGCTGCCAATACCATGATCCGAACTGCTGTGCATTATCGGCGTGTTTCAGCAAATCGTAAGAAAATGAAGTGCCGTGTGATAAGACGTTTCGGCAACGGGAATTACTAATCCGTGAAATTGTGGAGTCTGACAGCAATGCAAAGTGATTGTAAAGGACAGCTGCAACACCTCATTGTGGGGATCGCTCATCATGGCGGGGCCCCTTGCGTTGTCAAAAGAGTTGTCAAGCTATGGCAGGTGATGAAGATGAAGGAAGGGCTTCACGTGGCAGCACGCAAGCAAAAGCATTGGCCGCTCAAGCCATGGCCGTCAGAGCCATTGGCTGTGCCAATCATGCATGTGAAAAGAATGAGAACTGCAGATCACAAGGAGCTTGAGTTTGGCTCCATGAACACAAGAAGAGCGATGAACTTGATGGCACTGACTGTGGAGAGGCATCGCGATACCTTGGGTGCCCAGGCCATGAACCCCTACCAGTCCATCGAATCTTCTGAAGCTCCGTTTGACCAACGAACATCCAAGATAAGTCGCCACAAATTGGACAAACCTGACCTACATTCCTGGAGATTGGGTGTGCCGCCAGAGCCTGATCTGTACATGGATGCACGTGTGCACCAATCTATGCCGGAGCTGCCACGGCAGCATGAAAATCGTCGGGGATTCTGAGTCAAGACAGCCCCTTGTTCGGTGGGGCCACACTACAAATGTTAAGAATTCTGCGAGACTCTGTCAAGCCAGGGCTGGGCTGCCCCACCCCTTGATGTCCCGCGACTACGCCCTTTCTGGGAGTCAAGGGGGCGAGGGTAGCTCAGGGCCGTTGGCAGTTGATTTGAGTTAAAAAAATGATGATAACCAGAAAAATGGGAGATCCGTTGGGTACCCCACAGAATGTAAAAAGGAAATCCCCACAGGAAGTTTAAAGGGAATCTGGGGTAAAAAAAGGGGAATCCCCGCAGGATAATAGGAGAGCTGGACTAAGTAAACAAGCAGCGACCCACTAAGAGCTGCTTGGCAAAACGAGGCTCAAATCTACATTGACTGAATGGTATTTCTGCTCTAGCTGTTTCCTATGATACGCAAAAAGGGAAGCTCGTTGCTGGTATAACTTTCTGTTGACAAGTTTATATTGAATCGGTGAGGGATTCTGACTGATTTGACGTGAAAATTAGGATGGTTGCAAACTGATTGGCTTGCTGATGGCCGCCTTTGTAGTGGAGGGCAGTTGACTGGTGTAGGCACCTCAATTTTTCATGATAAGGCCCTGGCTGCAAGTTTGGAGATGAGTGACTTCACTGCACAAAAAAATATATAGAAAATAGTATATGTGGGCTGGTTGATAGCTTGCGAAATGTCAAAAATTGGTGAATTTCTTTGCCCAACTCGCACGAGGGCGTGCGAGAGTGGTTGAGGCATACCGCCACAGCTGTGGCGATTTTCTAAGTACCCCTACTGAGATGACCAGTTTGAGGTTGTGTACTATTAGTTATTTGATTGGTTGATCGGATCTGCTGCAACCTTGTTTGAGTTGCTGAGCACGGCCTAGAATTGGTGAGTTAAAGGCCTGCTAATTATCCCGTTCCGTTGCATTGTTCAGGAGTCCACCTGGAGAGAGCCGCCCTTGCTGCAAGCCCCAATGTACGAACCCCTGATGTGTGACTAAGCCAGCACGGAGTTCTGAGCCGGGAATGGAGAGCTGAGCCGGGAATTCATCATCTGTGAGTTACTATAGTTGTGTACGTTTGTTTTGATGGAGTGCCAAGGCTGGAACTAAGGAACGTACTGGCGGGTATTATCAACTTCATCATGTTTTACTGATTTTATTGATTTGAGTACCGGACCATTATGGAGGGATGCGCTTGGGACCGAGTGTGATTGCATGGGACTGAAATCGCTTGCTCCGGACTGAATTGAGCCGGCTTGTATGGAGTGTATGATGCGTTGTACCATGTTGGGAACCGGTTTTGGAGAGCTTGAGATGTTTGGGACAAGCTCGGGGGGGGTTCTGTACGGGGGATTGCAGTTTTGGAGGCTTCTCGAAAGGTGGCTAGGACTGGGGACTGGGACACCCTTTTTCGAGTACAAGTACGCACTGAACATTCTTGTAACACACACTTCTTTCTGGGCCCACCATCGCTACTGCGTTTGTGACTTTGATTCCGAACTGTCCCCGGACAGTGCGTTTGCCGCATCCCCTTTTCGCCTGTGGGGAAAGAGGCGACCGCGGTGTCTCCCGAATGTCGTAAACCATGTTGTGGAGATGCAACCGTATGTCGCAAGCGCCCCCACAGGTTTCCCTGCATATATGGGAAAAGGGGTGCGCGGCTCGAAGATAACTGACGAGACCGAGTGGCGTCGGTTGAAACCGGTCTTGTCCGCCAGCGCCGTCTGCCACCGATGGGAGCGTGCGACGGTTGTCCGGATGGAGAGAGCGGACGACCGAGGAGCCCTCCTTGTGATGAGGGTCCTCACCGGTCAGTGGACCGGTCGGTTGTGATCAATGGCCCAACCTGGTAGGAAGGAAGACAGCAGGCGCGCAAATTACCCAATCCTGACACGCGAGGGCTGCGACGAGACATACCGCTGTTGAGGACCTCCATTGGGTGCGCGGCCAAGGGTTAAAGCTGCTTCAATGACTTACTCAGCCCCCTGCGCACGGGTATCCTGTAGCATTGAGTGGTACGGGACGCTCGATGGCCGCGATTCGGCCCCGTGCCTTCACACCAAAAATTGAGACCGCATTCGATGCCCATCAGCCCGCTGTGGCGCCTGGTATGGCAATTACGGCTCTCCAGCAGGACAGGCCTGGTGTGCAGCCGTCTGGCGCGGCTAAGGTACGTGGGTTACCGCCACAGTAGCCCGGTAAAGCGCCAGTATATTGAACCAAACGCCACAGCTAACGATAAGGCATCATCTGACTCTAACTCGGGGAGACACCGCGGTCACCTCTTTCCCCACAGGCGAAAAGGGGATGCGGCAAACGCACTGTCCGGGACAGTTCGGAATCAAAGTCACAAACGCAGCAGCGATGGTGGGCCCAGAAAAAAGTGTGTGTTACAAGAATGTTCAGTGCGTATTTATACTCAAAAAGGGTGTCCCAGTCCCCAGTCCTAGCCACCTTTCGAGAAGCCTCCAAAGCTGCAATCCCCCATACAGAACCCCCCCGAGCTTGTCCCCAAACATCTCAAGTTCTCCACACCGGTCCCCAGCATGGTACAACGCATCATATACACTCCACACAAGCCGGCTCAATTCAGTCCCCAGCGAGCGATTCCAGTGCCCAGAAATCGAATCCAGTCCGCAGCATGCGAGTCCAGTCCTCAGCAATCGCGATCAGTCCCATGCTATCACGTTCAGTCTCAAGTATGTCCCTCCATAATGATTCAGTATTCAAATCAATCAAATCAGTAAAATATAATGAAGTTGGTAATACTCGCCAATACATTCCTTAGTCCTTGCCTTGAAACTTCATCAGGACGAGTGTACATAACTAAAACAGCTCATTGATGATGAACTCCAAACTCGGGTCTCCATTCCCAGATCAGGACTCCATTCCGACTTTTTCACACGTCGGAGGGGTCTTACATTGGGACTTGCAGCACGGGCGGATCTCTCCAGGTGGACTACTGGACATTAAGCAATAGAACAGAACAATTAGTGCGCCTTTAACTCACTAATTCCAGACCGTGCTCAGCAACTCCAACAAGGTTGCGCAGCAGATCATATCAGCCAATCAAACAACAATACACAACCTCAGATAGGTCATCTTGGTAGGGGTACTTAGAAAATCGACACACAAACGTGTGAGCTGTGTTTGGGCTCCAAAACAGCAACATAAATGTATGCACCACGCTGGGGTTTTCAAAACGGAAACGTCAACGTGCCCAGCGCTTTTGGGCTCCAAGACGGATACCTGGTCATGAATCATGCGTCTCAATTATGGAAACGTCGACGCAAAAGTTGGGCAACGTTTGCATTTCCAGAGATTAAATGAAAAGGAAACGATTGATAGAACTGGTGGTGTTTCAAATTCCCTTGGCACCAAGAGGCCCCCACGCTTCGCCAGCCGCACTGCATGTCGCTTTGAGCGTCCACGGAAATTTTCATTTGAACATCCGGTGCCTGCGACGGGTGTCCTACATGGTTGTTGCTTTGTCGCGCACACCGTTCAATCATCAGTCAGCTGATCTGGCTTACTTCAAGTCAGTTGTCTGATGGTGGAAGTAGGACTTGTTTAGAAAACGCACTACCACAGATCTGTGCATCGGTGCACAATTGGCCCCACAAGCCCTGGCCCTCGTCATCTTTTCCGGCTTCCTACCGGTTTGAGCTCTAGCGGCAAACAATGCAGCAAACGTCTACGATACACGTTGGACCGTTCAAAACGGAAATACAAGCATGAACTGGACGCCCATACAGAAAAAGTGCCCACCACGTTTTGTTTTCACAATGGAAACGAGAGCAGGCTATCTCCGTTTCCCGTTTCCATACTGCATATGCACATATGGATTACGTTTGAGCATTCAGAATTGGAACGCGAACGCGTGCATTACACCTAGGTTGAAAACGTAAATCCGAGTGTATGTTATGTGTTCAGGCTTCGAAAACGGGAATGCAAATGCGTCATTCACGTTTTGCAAAGGCTTCACCCCAAACAGGACATAATCATGAAAAACACGTTTGCTCATGCCCAACCTTGGCATGATATTCATCATAATACTTACCTGCGTCTGCTCTGACTTTCTCGCCCATACCATGCATAGCAGTACCATTGGCGCTGGTTCTGAAACAGCCCTAATCAATTTTTCACCTTGAGTGACGTGCACTCAGTGTTCTTAACTCGGTTGAGAAAACGAACCTAGGACCACGAATTCGGATGTTACACACTGCGAGACTTAAGCTGATCCTTGACACCCATCTAGGCACTGTGCCGTAGTGTGACCAGGGTTTTCTTTTGCTTAGCCTTGCTGGACATTGTCCAAATTGAGGTTGCTATTGCAGAAATTTTCCAGACACATTGCTCGAATGGAGGTAATTCGAGCCAAAATTTTGCTAGACGCAAGTTGCGAGCGACAAGCAAATGAGCCAATGGCAACCTGTTGCAGGCCATTGGCTCCTACAAGTTCCACCGCTCTTCAAGCACACCGGTCTTTTGGAATTGACCAATGGAAGCTACCACCGGCGTGTGTTGTTCCCCTCAAGCAATCGCATTAGGCGCTGTGGGGCGCATACTCGGCAACAGCCACCCGTATGACTATGGTCCTGGGCGGCGATGGCATTTCGCGGCCATTCTTGAGGGCGTGCTCTTGAGGATGGCAGCTGCAGTGGCCTGACCAGGTTTAAGACGTCGCGATGCTCGGGGCTTGGTGGATGCCCTGAACTTGGCTCTGGATGAGCAGCAGCATTGGACCGTCACTTTCATCAGCAATTGCAATCGGCTGGAAAATCCTGGACGACCTTATTCTTTGCTCCCGATGAACTAGGAGCACGTGCACCTTTGCCTTCTTCAATAACTGCAGTTGGTCTAAAGGCCCCCTGAAGCTCTATTTTATGTATCCATGTCTTAATAATGCCGTTTTGTTCAGGCCGTGATCGTAATCAGATTGCAAGTTGCGGCTTGCAGACTGCAAGCAAGAACGTGGGAACAGCCCAAGAACATTGTTCGCCCTTCCAACTGTGTTTCTTCGCTATCCTACCACTGCAACAAGAGCGGAAACGGCTGGATAGACTTGTGCCATTCCTTCCCCTACCTAAGGCTCTTTTCTCATTTGTGATCTGTTAGCACCAATTGAAAGATCATCCTTCTTTGCTTACATAGCGTGCGTCGAAGGCATGGGAGGCAACATGGCCCCTGGGGGGCAACTCTCCACGCTTATTGGGGAAGACGCTATGTCGATTCTGGTACGCTTAGCGTCAATTTGACTCCAAGGGAAAGGGCCAGCCTTTGACGCTAAGAGATTGACACAATTTCAGCATAAGTTGGGAAGATACACGAAGCGCTGTTGAACCAAGGCATAAAACTTGTGCCTTGCGTCAGGTATTTTTAAGCATACATGCAGACCAATTGTCACCACGGCGTCCTCCTGAACGGCGATGAACAGGAGGTAAGCTACCGTTGTGACTATTTTTTGTATGAAATCATGTGTTTGCAAGGGCATATTGTAGCTTAAGTTACACACAAGCCTCGGCGATCGAATTACAGACGTCCAATTAAGCCATGCATGCGTATGTATATGGATTTATATATATACATGCAAACCTATAACCCTGCTTGTCAAAATTTTTGTGTAGACTTGATGCAATCCTCTTCCCACGTGGGGTTGCACCAGGCTCACAATGTGAGATCCTCAGATTTCCATCGCATGCGTGATAAGAAAGCTATGCACAATGTACATCGCATCAATGTACGTATCCAAAAAAAATATCGTTTGCCATGGATACCATGAAGTTGGAAACCGCCAAGAGCTATGCAATGCTGGCTAAATGGATTGCTACTGTTGGCTATTCGCTGCCTTGTGATTGCCTACACATGCAACAAAGCATGACATATTCTGTGAATGGAATTTATTGTCCACTGAAATGAAACGCGGTATAGTTGTTGCTCTCTCTAGGCCACACAACGCGTTGAAACTCTCAGTTGTTGTCGCTTTGTGGCTAATACTCCATAGATGTGCATATGCAACGCAATTTGTGATGTGTATAGCACAATCAATCCAGCGTGGCCTATGGAGCTATGCCAAACTTTCTCAATCCCAAACTTGATGCCCTCATGTAAGCATTTTTGATGCCAATACATCCTCAAAAGTGGAAGGTCAGAATTGGAATATTGGGTACTGAAAACGCTTTAACATCAGCATTTCTGAAGGAAGAAATCAACTCAAGCCTCTCCAAGTGGCAGTTCGCCCGTGCTTTTGGCAAAAGTGTGCATTCGCATCACACATCCACCATAGATCCCCGCTACTCTGGGCAGCTCCGGTCTCTTCAAGAGGTTTCCCCAATGCCTGTCACCTTCGGATACAAAGGTCATGGAAAGGTTGACAAATATAATTCATGGAATTGCAAAAGAAGGGTTTTTTAGTTGAAGCAGGCACAGCTTCTGATGAACAAGCCCCAGCACCCAGCAACACCACGAGTTAATTTTATCTGCATCCAAGGATTCGCAGACAACTTTTGAGGCGTACATATACAAAGGGTACAATGATACAACTATAAGCCAGAGAAGTACGCCCCACATATGTGCCCCACATGTGCTTTGCTTTGCACAACTTGCTTCTTCTCACTTCAACAATGGATGTTGGAGTCACTATTCGCCTAAATAATACAACTACGAAGCAACCATCTCGCTTCCGTGCTGTTGTATTTGTTTTGGCTGTGCTGCCAATATTTTCAGACTCTGGTGTATCACGTCAAGGAATGCAATACATAAACATATATGTGGTAGTAGATTGTCTCAGATTCCTCATACCAACCCCGACCAGCAGAGCGCAAGTTCCATGATTGGTGACTCAGGTTAGCCGTACACACCACTGGCCAATACAATGATAAGATTGAGCATGGGGCTCGGACTGTGGTTTGGGTTGGATGGAAGTGTGGTGGAAGCTATTGTAACACAACATCAAGAAATTGTTGTACGACCAAGTAAAGCAAAGTATCAAACGTTGTCCAATTATCCAAAAAACATTGTTCTGTATAAATTGTTCCTTTGGAACTTTATAAATCAACAAGGTAAACTTAATATAGTGAGATAGTGCACACAAATATGTCCACTGCATGCACATCAGATCCTCTTGGCACACTGGGAAAAAGCTGACTGTTCCATTAATTTTGATAACGTTGAAATCTTTATACATGCACGTAATGCTGATACCATGTCCACTGAAAAGGAAGCTACTCTCGCAACACAATCTGGGCAAACTGGGAGTCAACGTAGTGCGCTACTAATAGAGACAACACTCAATCAGTTTGGCTAAGACTGAGAGAATTCTCTCTAGATCTCAGAAACATGCAACATTACCTGTATTCCTAAATGCGATACGATATTGTGGGGTTAATGAACTCCACATGGGATTTTGCCGACACATAGTAGACACTACACTAACAAATTTTACACACACCCTTACAAAGTGCATGCAATGATATCACCCGCAATGAATAGATTGAATTGGACAGAACGAAAACTTGGCCATCACACTAAACGTACTGCCATGAGACCTGCCTTTTCACCATCCAACTCGTGTAGGTCAAGGAGTAGCAATATACCCTTGCTGATCTGCAGATCGATCTTGTACCAATCGCAATTGCCTGATGGAAACTGTCGCGTAGGCGGATTTGCTCAATTTTGCCTAGTTAGTTGTCTTAATATTGTACTGTGCAATTTTCTGCCATTGTGCACATAGTATACTGACAACAGCAATGCCCACAAAGTATGCATAAACCTCTGAAGCAGCCATCAAGCGCCACATCAATCTGCCATATCTTGCGGGCACTCAGTATTCAGTACTAATGCTGCTTGCAACACCGCCTGCCCCACCATTGCTCCGTCTACCCTTGGAACTTCTCTACACTCCTGGCAAGGAGTCTGTCGCTTTGATGTCTTTCGAAAGCCTGTCCAGACGCTTTACCCCACGCAAGGGCCCTTCCTCATCAGGAATCGCACTGCCAATGCACATCGACAGAGGAGAATGAAAACAGATATTGACCTCCTGCATTTTCTTCAGCAACCTTTCAGCTCTGACCCTTTTCTCCCTCTCCCACACCTTGCTTCCCCAGGCCTCCCGTTGGGCCACTGTTCTACTGTCCACCCCGAGTACCTCAGTCATCGCTCCTTTCTGCATCAGTTCACCTAGGGCGTGTTGCCCTCCAGTAATACCCATGTTCTTTATGAATTGTGTTTGATCGATCGCCGACAAGTTGTTTCTGCAGTTTGAGAGCAGGTGATCCGGCATGCTCAGGTTCGTTTTCTTACGTTTATGTTTTTGTTTCCACTTTTGCGTTGTATGTGCAAAAACATAAATTTGCAAAAAAGCCTATTCTAATGGCTATTTCTACGTTTTTACGGCTCCCTGGCACACGCAGATGACACGATGAAAGTTGCGTACAATGATCAGTCTTCTGCCATCTCCAGCACTCGCAACACAATGTCCACCTCGCCCTTGGCAAGAGCGATAATGGCGTTTAACAAAAACTCGTTTTCTGCCTCTTCCAGGGCGTCTGGCTGCCACTCTCCGGACTCTGTAAGTCTATATGTACTGTTATTATGTACACTGGGCAGTTTTTACATTGTATTTACGTATTTTTATGCATTTTTACGCATAACATGTCAAAACAATATTTACCCGTAAAAATATAAATACGATCAGCTTTTACGGCATAAAAATCAAGCCTGGGCATGCTACTCTTGCAGAGGGGAACAACAAGTCTCAACTCTCAAGAAAAGCTGGATTGGTGATCATGTGGCTAAGGCTGTTGATGACGACCTTGTGAGCACAGTGTTTGTAGAGGAACTACAGGTTTGGGGTACAAATTGGTAGCTGCAGTTGACTTGGTGCGTCAGACTTTCATCCACCGACCTCCAGTTATATATTGGAAAGTTGCAAGGGAAACATTGAGAGAAAGTGACAGCCATTCAATCATGTTGTAGATGGCATTCCATGAAATGAGATGTTATCAGTTTTCCCCCTTTAAATTTAACAACCAGACTACAAAACAGTAACTGAAATTTTGTGGCGTCGATCGAACCGGTCCACCCCGGCATCAATTCTTGCTCACGACCTCGAGCCCCTCCCCGACCAACATTTCGTGCAGATGCGGCGACCGCATTGCGTCCTTTGCGTTCACTGTCCCGTCCGCTCCAATTTTGGACATCTCCTTCCTTATTCTCCATTCGAATGGAGAATTCCCAGAATTCTGGGAAGGACGATGCAACAGCAAAATTGCAGAATAAGATGCTGACGGCCATTTCCTTGCCTTGTCGTGCTTATTTTGTCGTCCTTTGATTTTTGTGCAAATTCTTGTGCAAATTTCCTTGCCTTGTTGGGTACATTTCTTCATGACGATAATGCGACGACAAGCACAAGGGATCGCGCCATTCCGGTGTCGACCTGGCGCTCACGGGCCCGGTTCTTTTAGTGCCGCCCATCAAACCGTGCCTGCTGCCCACAGTGTGCCAAACCGTGGGGGGACTTGGGTGAAAGCGGATCGCCGGTTTGCCACCGCATTTCGCATCTCAGCCAATGGGAATAGATTCAAAGGCGCAGGCGGACGCGGGTATTCCGGTGGGCAGAGCCGGGTTTGGGAGCCGAAGCCCGACAGGAACATGCCTCCGCTGCTTCGACGGGAATTCTCGGCTGTGGAGAATTTTGCTCGAGGGACTCAATCGTGCCATTTCCCGGCTGCAGGAGCAGCGCGCAGGCGTTTGAGGAACGGTGCGCTTGCCCTTTGGACTCCACGAGGGACGCGAGAAGCGAAATCGGCTCGTTGGACTGGGGCGGGAGGGTCGTCGCACGATGCAGAGCTTCACTCTGGGCCAGCTGAGGCGCTTCGACGGGAGGCGGGGTGGCCCCATCTATGTCGCGGTCGCCTCGATTGTGTACGACGTGTCGGCCGTCCAGGAGTCGAAGAAACTGTACGGGCCAGGTGGGGCGCGCCGAGCAGTGCCCTCGCCGACGGTTGAGCGCTCGGGATTGACGGCGGAAGTGGAGGGACAATGGATGCAAATTTCGTGAGCAGTGGCGGGCAGAAGAGTCGAAACTTCCTGCGCCCGTTGTGTAGTGGGCGTTTGGTGTTTCTCCGTGCGTGGACTGAGAGCGCGGCGGCGGAGCAGGCGATGCCGCTGGGCAGAGGGCAAGTCGGGAAGAGTTTTCTTGCCCCGCCACCTCTCGCGCGGCCGCATCAGGGCCAAGGAGATGCGCCCGTGCCTCAGGCGAGCCGCCTTTGCTGGAGCTCACCGCCCCGGCCACCGGATATCATTGCCCCCCGCGCAGCAGCTCCCGCCGCAGGCATGTCCGCCCAATCCTCGCCGTTAACGGAATTTGGAGTCTTCTCCCTACCCTTTTCCTGGAAAGGGTCCGATTACACGTTCCCTTTGCCTTGCCGCCGCGCGGCGACTGTGGCCGGTGAGTTCATCCCTGGCGCCCCCATGGCCTTGTGGCGCGTTGCGTGTCCTTGCTCCAGATTCCTCATCCCCAATCCCCATCAATCGTGCTGATGCGCCCCTGCCGTCGGTTTCACAGGGTGCCCCTACAGCGTGTTCGCGGGCCGCGAGTGCGCCCGGGCGCTGGCGTGCATGGAGGTGCGCCGCGCGCTGTGCAACGCGGACCTGCGGGGGCTGGACGAGTCCCAGACGGACACGCTGCAAATGTGGGTCGAGCGCTTCAGCGCAAAGTACCCGGTTGTCGGGAAGGTGCGCGGCAGCGGGGATGACCGTGTCCCGATCTCGCTCGGGTGATTGCCTGCCCCGGACTGACATGGGTGATAGGCTGAAAATTGCGGCAGCAGGAGTTATCCGCTATACAATCCAATAAACTTCAAGCAGGAATATCCATTTAATTTTCAAGCCAGAAATCCATTAACAGCGGCAACAAAATCAACTTAATCCGTTTAAAATCTGTCAATAGGGGACTATCAAGTCAAGTTAATAGAGATCGGATCCCATCCGTCAATGCACTACGATGCATTGGTCTTGCATTTAAGAGGATGATGACTGGCTTGAATACACATGCTTGTGCACAGTGCCCCAAGTTGCTTGTTTGCATCCCATCACCGAAATTCTCTGTTGTGAATTTTAATCATAGGGTATCCCATGATATCTTACCTGTGAGTCCTTTGGCTTCTGTCTCACGCCTCTCGTGCTGTCGAAGGTGCGGAAGCCAAGGTGGCCAAGGATTTCGCCCATCATTGTTGCGGGTGCTCTGATTGTCGCTTCCGTTGTTATCAACAGAGGCTCAAACTCTCTGGCCTCTGGGTGCCGCCAGATCCAAAGCGGACGATAGACATGCAATGGCGTGGAACTAGTTGAAGTGGACTAGCGGGCTGTGAACTATTCAGATTGGCGATAGCCCAGATCCTCGCGAACGATCGATAGAACGACGCTGAAATATTAGATTATTTGAGGTTGAGTGGCTGGGCGGTTGCTTGAATTTCCGATCGGCTTTGGACGTTGGAATGGGAGACAGTGCGTGCATGGTTGGATCGGGCTGTGTTGACCACAATTGAGGCCAGAGGTTGGAATTAGACTCACAGTGGTTTTTTCCTTTGACAGGTGATAACGGGCATTTGCCGCATCGTGGTGGTTTTGGGAGAGTTTGGGAGTTGAGAAACGAGCCTTTGGAGCGACAGGAAGCAAGTTTGACAGGGGGTATGGGGGTCAACCGTGGCAGGGAAGGGATGAAATGGGGGGAAGTTAATGCACCACCAGTTGCATTAGTAGGAGCTAAGCAGAGGGCTTTTGCCACAGTACGTGGCCACGGTCCCTGGTCCCGCAGTTGATAATGAAGCAGCGAAGTCTAAACGACGAGGTGGAATGAGATTCTAGATGGCAGAATTGAGGCAAGGGGGCTAAAGGGTTTCCATCCAGTGCGCACCGCATGCAGGGGTTCATCAGCCGCATTGCAAGACCACCATCGCTTGAAGCAAAGCAAACGAGTTGGGCTGTGTTGTGATGCAGTTTAGCGTTGAGTGAATACCAGTTCTGGATCACCTAATTCTAGCCCACAATAATCTACCACAACCCAATTACAAATTCAACGTTGACATGATGACTCGACATTGAGCGAAATCTGTTGGTAGCCTCAGTTATTTAGCCTCTTTGCTTTGAGCGTGTGCAAAGGTCCATATATTGGGCTCAACTGTTCACAATAGATAACGCTTGTTTTAGTGAGAATTGGAAAAATGTATGTGGCCCATGTTCATCCATTTCTCACAGTTCTTTTCTTTATATCCCCTGAATGAGAAAAAGAGTCCCGTCCTTTTTGGCCTCAAGTTTCTTCCAAATGACAGCTTCAAATTGGCTGACAGTGAGCAGCGATATGGTACACATATAGCGAATTGTAGTTGTGGCTGGCCAGCCATGGCGGCGAGCACTCTTCCGCCGAGCCTGAAGCACACAGCTAAAAATTCCTCTGTTATGTGTATTTGAGCATAAAAATAACATAATACAATAAATAAAATACAATAAATATACTAGCATAACCTGCACATGCATCCATGCTTTTCGTATGAAGAATACAGCTGCCTTCTAGAATTGTGTTCGATGCTGCGAATTCAGATGGCGATCGTGGCATTATCGGGTACGTTTTATTATCTCCAAAACCAGATCTTTGGCTCGCACTGACGGAATTCATGGCGCCCGCGGCCAAATTTTCAACCACGGGTCGTCAACCTGAATATCTGCAAATTGATGTCGACGTGCAGTCGGACCCCTTGTTTGACGCTGCGGGCTCGCTTTGCAATGAGGAGCAAGCACGAGTAAAGCGCAGGCCAAAACAAACGGTTTTGAAAATAGTGCCCCTTGTAACACGATCGATAATCGTGTAGAAATCCTGGCAAATCGTGTACTATCGCATAGAAATGGGACCAAAACGTCTAGTAACGATTAAGTGAGTGTACATGATTTTTACATGATTTTGCACGGCTTAAGCGAAATTTTCACGACTCAAAACCGTTTGTTTTGGCATTTTTTGCTTGTGAAAGCGTAGCATGAGCTGCCTGGCGGTGCCCACCTCCGTTTGCCCCAGTCGATCACGTCGCCTCAGCGCCCTCCCATAGCGTACGCGATGGGCGGACGCATGTCACAGGCATCCATCCGCGCCCCCTCCCTGTCCAACTCCCGTTGCGCTCAAGGCCCTGCACCAGGCGCGCAATGTACTGGAAGGACGCACCGACCCTGACGGAGGCAACAACATGTGAGAATGTCCGGCACAGGGTTGCAATACCGTCGACATAATGCCAGGCCATCGCCACGCTCCTTGTCCAGAACTCTGGCGCATAGTGCCGTGTCAGGGAAGAAATGGTCAACTACGCACTATAAAATACTGATCCTTGTACCATACTGTCCAGCAATAGTGTTGCATTTACGCAATCCCTGCCCAATGCTTTAGCGTGTTTGAAGAACATGAGCAATTGCCACCCCTGCCAAGTTACTTTAGCGCTTTTACACGCTCCTTGCCCAGTACCTTAATGGGCAAGAAGAAAATGAGCAATTGCTTCCCCTGCCCATTACTTTAGCGTGTTTGCACGGCCCGTTGTCAGTATTTTAGTGCGTTATCAAGTGCATTAGCGGTTGCTCCCCCGGCTCCCCACCCCCAGTACTTTAAAGTGTTTGCAGTACTTGGCAGTTGGCACCCGGCTCCCTGAGCAGCACTTGTTCGGAAGTGGGTGACTTACCTTCGGGCGCAGCCTTCCTATATCGCCACGACTCCACCAGCCTCACGAGCGCCCGGCCTCCGCCTCTGTCGCGTCCGGTCTGCCGTCGCCCGGCTCGATCCAGGTGCCAATCCGTGCGGCATGGACTGGAGGCTGGCGCTCTTGTGGACTTCGATGGCCTGCGCCTTCGCTCGTGCGGGCGCCATCGAAGACAAGTGCGGAGCGTGCCGAGTCGTGGCGGTGAGTCGATCGCAGTGGAGTGCCACACGCAGCGTTACGCGTGGATTGGTAACGGGTCCAGGGAAGACAGGAGGGGGGTGGGTGGGTGGGTGGGTGGGGGGTGGGGGCGGGGGAACATATATTTGTTCACGAGAGAAAGAGAAACAGGTCATACAAACGGCACCACCTCCTAAGCAAGTGTTTGAGAGGCTCTTTTCGATGCTGTGAGAAACAGGGTGGGTGGGGAGATTTGCGGTGCAGCAGGGCGGGGGCGATGCGCGGGCGCCAACATTCTAAGATCGTGCGATCTGGGCGCTGAAGCACTGGAAGCGTGGTGAAAATGCTGCAGAACATGGCAGGTTCGGCAATTCAAACTCCAGGGGGATGGGAGGGACAAGGGGCTCGAGATTCGTGCGCTTGAATATGGGCAGGTCCTCGTTTCACTGTACATAGCAGTTGGTTGTTTAGCATACTGTTCAACAAAACAACGGTTGTTCGCAGCCGAGTTTGGATTCTTGTTCGCCGAGTGGCTGATTGCCTGCCTGGACACGCCTTTTGCACTCACAGGCCCATGTGGTCAGCACTGTGATTGTATGTTTCATCACTGGCAAGGCACAAGGGCTTTAATTTTCACATATTTACAAATGTCCTCCATGGATTTTATGCTCACAGGGTGAGCTGCAAGCCCGGATGGATGAGGAGGGCCCCCGAAATTCTGTGGATCTGAGGCACAGGCTGGACTCGGACGGGAACAGATATGGAAAGGTGATAGAGTACAGGTCAGGCTCTTTACGGGAACACATTTGTCTGAATAGTTCATATGGGCCTGTTAATCTTGTTGCGCTCACTTGGAATGTGTGTCCATTCCATGGGATGAGAAAGAACCCCTTGATCCTTGCCGTTCAGGTGGATGCCAATTGTGTGGTTTTGTTCTCATTTGCAAGTGACAATTCCATCTGTCTTTCACCTGTATTCCTTCAGTTGCTGCCTGCCACACACACCTGAATGAATTTTTCTGGCCTCAAGCAGGAGCTGTATTCTCAGACTAGTGTGTGCACTTGCCACAGGTTCAGCGAGCTCAGGATGGTGGAGTTGCTGGAAGACTTGTGCGGAAGAATGAATTTGTACACTTGGGGCTATGCCAATATCAATGAAGGGGGCACTCTTCGACAGGGTTGGGCATTGAAGGAGCAGGCGCAGGCCATCTCGTTTGGCATGTCCGATGCTGAGGGTGCAGTGAAACAAAAGGAGCTGCTGTCCTACTGTGGGAGGCTCATCGAGGAGCATGAAGACGATTTGGTCGAGGCCATTCGCACAGAGTCGTTTGATGAGGACACAGGCATGTCTCGTTTGCCGAATGCTGTGAACTGGTTCTGGTGTCCTTTCTCATGTGCATTGATAAAAGGTATAGAGTACCCATGCTGCAAACTTCTGCATCCTGTTGCAGTCTCGCAGATTGCCTTCCTCACTCAGAAAGGGGTGCAGGTTACATGACAGTTTCGTGCTCCTGAAAGAAAACTTTCTGCAGCATGTTGCCGATGCATCAATGCGCGAGGTACTGTATGCTATGTTAATCACTGTTATCACAATTTGCCCTTTCCGGTCTTGCATCGCTTGAACCTGATGGTCAATGCACTGATAGCGACTGGCTTTGGTCAGGTTTGAAAGACCTACTTTGTGTCAAGCTCGCCGGTGCGTGTGAGACAAGATCAAAGGAAGCGCCACCTGCACCAGACGAGTTGTAGAGCTGAAGTGGGTGCATTGACAACGCAGCGCTCAAGGGCTGATGGCATGGAGGTTGTGCTTGAGGCCTGTACGATGTACGATGAGTCACTGATTACAGCAGTCAGCCACTCTTCAAAGGAGCCCATCGGGGCTGTTCAGCTTGCCTTTCCTGTGGTTTCCTTTGCACAGGCGCACCGAAGTTGGTGGCTGCTGTGCGTCACCGGCATTGGCCTTGTGGACTGCCTTGACAGCGTTACTGGCGATTCGAAGCAGCAGACCAAGCCTGCATGTCAGGAACCCAGCCCCGTCGTTCTGGCAAACGAACCATGCACAGCCACATCGTCTGCATAGCAATGGGCGCCGCCCAGTGCAAACCAGTGGGCCTCCAAAGCGCGCATTTCAAACAGAAGGGTATTGTGCCCCATGAGCGCTGCTTCCCACCCCCTTCCCCACCCACCCCTTCGCCTGCGGCCAAGGCTCCTCCGACCACTACCCACATGGTCACACTTTGGTGGTTCATTGAAGGCTTGCCCCTCTCCGCCACCTGAGCTCTCGTCAACTCCACTCACTGTGTGGTGGCGCTGTAGTCTCCTCGCTGCCCGGCGCCGCCCCGCACAACTTTCTTAGCAGCCGCAGGTGGACGTGGACGCCGCCCCAAATGCCGTGGCCGGAAATCTGCCGGATACCAGCCCTGAAATTGTTTTCCAGAAAGTTGCCCTCACAACACCCTGGGGCAACCGGAGGGTGTCCTCAGCACGACTGGACAACCTGGAGGGGAAGGAAATTACAAAGTGCGGGAAGCTTCCTAGAAGTTCGCCGCTTTATGAGCCACGCAAGAGACAAGTGTAGCAGAGCCCATTGTCCCAGAACTAAACGATGCTGGCAAAAGCCAGCCACGAAGGTGCAACCTGGACAACACGGTATCTCATTCAGGTTTGTGCCAAAGCTTATGAGCGGGTGCCCAGTATAAGGACGTGCTTGCCTCAGCATAGGTTCCGGGGGCCGTCAAAGACCATGACCCAAACGGCCGTGAAGAATACAATGCACATGTCAGCTCCGCGGAACCCTGCATGTAGAGACTTGGCCACTGAGTATTGCCAAGAACAATTTGGAAGGTGAGCATTGTGGTGTTGGAGCAATTAGGATTATTCTTGCAGAGCGCAGGAGGTAGATTCTTCCTGTAGCCCTCCCTCCCTGTCCATCCACCTCTCCGGTATGTTCGCTCCTAAGGTTCGCTCATCACTGACAATGTTCTCAGTGGTTCATCTTTTCTCTTTGTGTTTTGTTTATGAATGACTCACAGCATTCAGCGGCGCTGAGCGCTGCACGGTATGGTCTGAGCCATTTATGCACGAAACATAAAAGGGAATGGGCACTCCGCTGAACCAGCGCATGTGCAGTAGACATCCATCGTCTGCTCTAATCACAAGCGGCAAAACCAGTACAGCGTCACTAACAACAATGGAAAAGTCCTGCTTACACACAAAGGGGCGTAAATGGAATCTTGCTTTCATGGAGCAAGCTGTCGCTGGCAGGAACCTGCCCTGCACCTTTCGAGCACGCATCTTTCGATGGGGCATCTGCTCCCCTGAGCAGGGCGAAACCGTGCAGTCTTGCAGGCGTTCTTGTTGCCATGTTGCATCGGCTTCGTGGATGACTGGGCGCGATTAGTCAACAAGAAGGTGGCGCAAGGAAGCAAGAAGAAGAGAAGTCGCGCAGGTGGCCGATACGGATGGATCGCCAGAACGAAGCCCCGTACCACTGCATTTCACGACAATTCTGCAAGAACCATCGTGACGAGATCTCTGAAGTGTTTTCACTGCCGCTTGCTGTCCCTGGTGGCCTTCGCTCGCCACATTCTGGTATCCGCCTCAATGGGTGAAAAAGGCAAATGCGCAGCGAAGCCAAGACACGCACCTGCTCTTACGGCAGTCTTCTTATCCCCCAGAAACATGTACACACACATGTGCTCCCGCGTGGCTCGGGTGGACAGCACCGCCCCAATTGTAAGCACGATTTTTGCGTCTGTGAACATATTTCGAGGTCTGCTCGCCCGCGACTTTGACACAGCACTATCTTTGTTGACATTTCATGTGTTTTCCAATTAACAACAGCCGCAAACGCTCGCTTTCCTCAGCCTTCATCTCTCATGCGTTCTCCACAGTTGTGTCTTGACAACCCAAAGCCCGAATTCCGGCTGTCCTCGCGAAACAGCGCCGTCATCCACTTGAAAGAATTGCCTTCCATATCCAATCGTCTATCGCCCAGTTGGCGACATTGCCAAGGACAGTGCTCCGACGTGCTCTGACACCCATGATCAGCGACGGTCCTTGGAGTCACTCACAACCTATCTGGACCCTTTCAATGCCTCTTAGCCCCACGCCCCATCTTCAACTGCGCCCTTCCCCGCCCAGGTGTGGACTCGGGGTTCCAGCAAAAGCAACTCCACTTTCCCTAATCCTACGAGGAGCGGCACGCTTCAGGTCAGCCGCACCACTCGTCCATTGCCTAGAAAGCACGGGCGGCCTGCCATGCACCCAATACCTCGTCCTACCCCCGAAATTCGTCCCTCCCCAACTACTAACAGTTGGGGAGATGAGCAACATTACTGATCTGGCTGAGGCCCCTCGCCCTCCTCCACCGCGCCCGGCCCCTCACCGGTCGGCTCCCCTCTTTCGTCGCCGAGTTTGTGCCTAAAGTATGTGGCAGAGAGGGCCACCTCCCCTGGGGCGCTGGCTGGGACGCCCTCCGGATTTGTGGCCGCAAGCGCGTCCGCAGAGAAGTCCCGCTTGAGGTTCAGGTGACCGCCCCTCCTGGCCGGCTTTATTTCTCCTTGCTTCAGTTTCTGGTACTTGGTGAAATTGTAGAGCGACACGCCCGTGAGCAGGACCACCAGGCCCACGCCGTTGATGACGCCGAAGTGCTCGTCATAAAAGAACACCGCCGCCAGCACTGGGACAGGGCAACACGCGGAACGCGTTGGCAAGGCTGGTTCGAAAACGTTCAACGCGCCCGTTTGCATCACAGGATGGCATGAATTTGCCCAGTTCATGCAGTGTCGCTCTTGCACTGGGTGGTGCTGAGGTGGCTGCCGCACCAGCGGCGAACTATGCGTTGAAATGGGACTCAAGCGGGTTACCTTGCCGTAGTACATCCAACCCTTCAGCATCAAAAATTTTAACGCTACACTTTTTGCTCCGCTTTTTTTTCAGAGCGTTATTTATTTCTTATTTTACTCCACCAATATATATATATATATTTATATTTATTTATTTATTTATTTATCATTTATTTTCATTTTCATTTCTATTTTTAGTTTATTTATTTATTTTACATTTATATATTTATATTTACATTTATGCTCATATTTATATTTTTCTCCCTCAAAAAGGCCAAGCGTTACGTTACTATGGGGAAGGGTTGAATATGCTACAATATCGTATGTTTAAAGCCGCTTTTCCGTCTATGCACGTCTTACACGATGTGAACAGAAGTTCTTTCGTTCTGGCAGCAATTTATAGCTATAAGTGTGCTGGTGCAATTTATACTAATTGCCATTCCCGGGGGTACCTTCTGTGACATTAATCTACCTTGGGCAAGGTCTGTCGTTGGGGAGACGCACAGCAGAAAGGGCAACTCCTGCACGGTTCAGTACCTGAATATGGGGTTACGATGTCCTTGGTCACATCCTGAGTATCGAACATCATCGTGGGACCACATCCACACGTTCAGCGCATCCACAATATTCAACTCCTGAGATGGGCGCCTTGCGGCAGGCCACCACCTCATGCCATTCACAGCTGGCGGGCATGCATTCACCACAGACAACCATGATGGCCATTCCAAGCAATTAGGTTCCCCGTATAATCCATGAGGAATTTTTACTAATCGTACCCCAGTTAAAACCACGCAAAGGGCAGCAAATCGTGACATGTTCAGCGTGTCTTTGGCACCGTTGTCGCCAGTGCCCCAAGCCGCAGTCACCTGTGACGACTTCCTTGAGGGTGCCAGCCACCATGAACGTCAGAGCCGACGTCTCCGCTATCACCTTGAACTCGGTCCACACCATCAAGAACGCGACCGCCCCAAGGCCTCCCATGATCGCAGCCGATTTGACGGTGTGGTCGAAGGTGTGGAAGTAGGGGGAAGCTGGCAGGTCCTCCAGGTTCTCGGTCAACAGCGACAGGGCCAGGACGGAGGTCGCCATCACTGCATGGACAATCTGGGCCGTCAGGGATGATGGATCAGAAGGAGCGCCATATGTACGGCGGGCCCAGCCCCTGAGCAAAGGGACGGTGACATGCTGTTCCGCTTCATGAAATATGATGCTGTGGTCTCCAAATGCCTCGCGGGGTGAAATGGGAACCCAGAACAAAGAGTTGGCCAGCAGCGGAAGCAAGCATGTGGGAACCTGTGGGATGGCTCGCCATCGCGAAGGATGCCAACACCGCAAGGATGATCCAGCAGAGTGGAATGTCGTTTCTTATGATGTCTTTAAGCCTATGGAGTGTCTTGTTGTCATAAAGAGCGCCAACACTCCAAGGGTGCTCCCGCCAACCGGGGTGTCGTTTCTTGTGACGTCTCCAAACCACGCTCCACACAAGAGTGCATTGCAGGCGATTACAATTGTGACACATTAGGAACAAAAGTGCTCGTATTATGAGCGTCATTACAATTCCGAAAATGACGGGTTCAGAGCACCACAACGGCGTTACTTCGCGCCAGAAGCTTGCCGCAAAGCTGGAACAAGAAAAGTAGAAGGAAATCCACATTCCAAGAAGGAGCAGCGGGACAAGCAAGTCTCACATCCATTGCGCACGTGGCACAGTTCAGCAACGATTGCACTACAATCATAGGCAACATGGGAACTCAGGGAGCATACATGGGATCCATCATAGCAGGGGCTGCGGATGGCGACATTCTTCCTATCAGGTCACCAACGTGCTCCAAAATTATCTTATCAGCAGGAAGGAAACATGCCATGCGGTGGCCGAATCTCACCTGCGCAAGAATTGTGAAGCAGGACATTCTGCATCACTGGTGGAACTCTGAGACTGAAACCATGGACTAATGACATAATACAGTGACACAGCATCCATTACTTCTGTGCAATCTTCAGCATTTTCATGCTGCTTATACAAGTCGTCAGTGGTAGCACATGAAATGTTCCAATTGCCCATTTAATGCATGAAAAGCTTCCCCAGTACAATTTCATGGAAGGAAATGCAGCAGTAGTCTCCCACACCTGGGCAAAGGGATTCCAGGACATCCAGAGGTCCACCATGAGAAAGGGATTTCCCACCCTTGGTGCCCTGCAGCAGGATCTGAGTCAGGGTCCAACGCAGGCCCGCCAGGCAAGCTGCAGTCATTACCAGCAAGAATCCCACAAGATTGAATTCGGCCTCGCCGAAAACCAGCAACAGGATGCCAGTGCTGATCACGGCCACCACACCCGCCAGACGCCAACTGGGCCTGCAGATACAGAAAACAAAGAGGCTTTCCTTCAAAGGGCAGAGAGCTCTGCGGCGTGCAGGTGGAAAGACACAAAAACACCTTGGTAACATTTGCGGTTGCGAACAATGTCTGGCATCGCCTTCCTTTGATGTAAATGTCAGTGGTTTGTCACACTTCGATGGAAGTTTTGAATCGAGGTTGAATAAGAAACAGTGAACCACAGCAGTTGCATTGCCACTGACCAGCATCGCTTTTGGCCAGCTGTCTTCAGGAGCACAAAGGCACCGCCAAAGAAGCACACTGCAAAGAACAACGAGCAATGGGACAGCCGTGATACAACCCACACGCACACAAAAATAGTCATCGTCTAGACAGTATCCACCCAGGACTGACTGTCAACAGTAGAAATTATACAGCATGAATGCAAAAATTGCTGATTTTCGTAGCAATCGCGTTTTAGGTGCAGGTGCAGCTACCGGGAGACCACACAGCCCACCTGATTTGGTGCTGCCTGTCGTCATTGGCAGGCAACTAAGTGAATTTCAAAAGAGAATTAAGAGAAAAGTAATAAAGAGAATAAAATAAAGAGAATATTATATATATACAATATATTATAAATGTATTATACTATAATGAGAAGTAGTGTTCTGTTGAGCTCTTAATACGCAATCAAGAACATTTATACACGATCTTAGGAGGACAGGACAATGCTACATCCACCTGGTGCTGCAAGCTCTTCACTGCGCGGCTCAAGCTGCCTGGCCATTGGTTAACACAAAGCCCGATACCTAAGTACAAGGGAGCCTGCGGTTTTAGCAGCGAGCTTGCAATGTTGGTAGAAAGTTGGACAATGCCAAGATCAAGGAGGGGTGGCATACCAGGCTGTGGACGTTTTGAAGGCTTGCTGGCTGGGAGTGGAGACAGGGCGCCATAAGCTACACACAATTAGACAGATATGCTGCTACCTGGAATACTAAATGCCAAACCAAGCTACAGCACACTTGCCCACAGGCATGTTCTGTGGTGAAACTGCATATGATATGGTAAACAACAATACAAGGCTCTTGGAGTTCCAATGCGATGCAGTACTTTAGAAAACATATCAGTATGTTCCTGATTTGGTGAATCTCCAGAGATGTTCCAGAAATCGGAGGGGTCTGCGCACTTTTCCAATCCCATCAGGAAGGCAAACATGAGAAGGAACATTGGCGTCGTGGATTTGCACATGGTGTAGAAACTGACAGTGATCGTCTGGAAGGAAAGGTTTGAAAACCCGATGTCGAGTCCAGTGGAGGTGCCATTTGGAAGCACTGCAATGGCAAACACAACATCATGAAGTGCGTCAAGGGCAAGCATTGGATGGAAGAAACATTTTTGCAGTCTTCTTGTTTGGGTTGCATATGTAGGGTGAAGCATTGTTCCCAGGTACACATGAACTGAATCAGTGTTCCCAACATTCCACATTGAGCAGCATGTAGTCAAGTCGAGCATGGCTGAAGCCATACAAATGGACAACCACCAAAGAGATCGGCCCACTGAAAAGTTGCACTCTGGCACCCAGTGAGCACCTTTGGCGATTCCTTGGCTATGTCCACAGAAGAAAGCAGGTAATTTGCACAAACAGAAATGGTAAGGATGGGAGATGAGGTGGGGTGCGCATTGGCAGTGAAGACCCTGTTTGAGTGGTGTGGAACGCACTGAGCAGGATTGGCAGACAAGCTGGGGCATGCCAGAGCAATGACAGACAGCATCTGTGCAGTGCACAACATGGTTGGGTAGATGCTGACAGCTACACTTCTGCTAGAGCTCACATTTTGAAGTCAATCATTTGAGGAGTCCATAATCCCGGCTTGTGGCAGAATGTGCCATCGACTGCCATGTCACACAACACAAGGCGCTCTTTTATCTGTTAGACGACTACTGGCACACAAGATTGGAGCGAAGGGGCGTCTGATTGTGTGTACATGCCCAGGTCCCAGCCCTGACACATGGAGACGCTGTTTGCTACCTGACACTCAAGACACGAGACGCCCCAGAGGACAATCATGGTTGCGTGCCTGTCTTTGCATACTCTCTCCATGAGAGCTGCTCCTTGGACTCCCTCTGAACTATCCCCAAAGCAAACACGCCCTTGGCCAACAAGTACTGGCAGATGATGTGCACCCCAGTCATCAGCAGGGGAGCTGACGCACACACACAAACAAACAGTGACGAATTTCTCCCCGGTCATGAGGACATGGCCCCAGTACATTTTGTTGCCTCATTCAATGGGAAAAAGTGCCCAGCATATACTTGTCTGCAGGGTGTGTTCAAATACAAGGCACGTTTTCTTGGTTCCCAAGTACTGCTCAAGCCACAAAAGTGCTCACCATCGTCTGCAAGTTGCAAGGTTGTTTCTTTCCCTGAACACAATCCAGTGAAAGGAATGGAATTTCGGCAAACATCCACAAGCCACCCGCTACAGTCACACACTTGTTCCTCTCCATTCCAAGACCACAGAATCGTCTAATAGAGTGCTGCTGTCTGGCCACCTGTACACTCAGTACATTCTTGCGATGAATTAGGGTGTTAATTTGCCAAGCATTCTGAACTCCTTGAATGCCACACAGCTGATACCAGCTACTGATCTGAAATCAATAGATAGACATGCTGTGGCCAGTGTGTCGTTTTTCATGTTCCTGTTCTGGATACAATCAGTTCTTTTTATTGGGGAACAGAGTCTCAATAGTAATGACTAGGAGATGACCGTGGCTGTCGCTGCCTACTCTGTTACTCCAATCTATCTTCATTCAAAGACCTTCCTGACCATGGTGTTTTGATGGAATTTCCATGCTGTCGAAGCCAATTCACAAGTCATTTCAAATGGCACAGAAAATGGACAAGAATACAGCAGAGAATGGAGAGAATGGCAGGGAACCTTTCGCTCATGCAGTAATTGAAGAGCAGACATCCCCGCCAGCATTTTGTTCCAGAGCTCACCCCTGATCACTAATGTTTTGGTGGCAGTTTTTATGGTGGTGTAGCCTGCCACATACCCTGCTGTGAATCCTCACATATGTACAATGTCCTGGTGGTTGAATTCGACATCACAGCAAAATATCACAAAAATACCAATCTTTTGGCACTCCAAAAGCACCTCCTTTAGTGGCACAACGAACCCAACCTCCCTCTCCTCCTACCCCCCCTCCCTTCACTGGCAACAACAGTTGCATGAAGCTCCATTTTAGTCTGGAACTTCTGCACCATTTCCAGATTGTGGAAAATTGACTCAATTCACACATCCGCATTAGAAAGGGAGAGTTCCGCACATCTTTGGCATAAGAAGAAGGCCTCAACTGAACTAACAACGCTTACATTCCCCGCTTGGGGCAACATAAAATCAATTTGAGTACCACATTGTCAACTGGACTGTACAAAGCAAAGAAAAAAAGCGCTGATGCGTCAACGAGGTGGCAGGGGGTGCAGACGCATTCGTCAGGCACGATACTGTCCGTTTTAACAGGACGTTCTTCACCAATGGCACCCTCCGCAAGCACATGAACATCGCATCTGGGACAATCCGGAACAGCCAGGCGGGCGTCCTTGCATCGCGGCTTACCTGGAAAAGGCGTATTGCCATAGATGCCGTGCTTCTTGCCTATGAGCTTTTTGTTAAGTAGGCTGAGGGTGGTGCTGAAGAAGTACCTGTTCCCAGGGGATAGACCCGACCCACATGTCAGGGATGGGCCCTGTGAGTTACCAAAATCAACACATGGCATAGAGAGCTTGCAACGCGAAAATGGCAAAATGAGCAGTCGATCTTTCCCAAGATCAACCCCCCAACCTCGGCGGGCAATGCCAACTAGCAGGCAGGGCTGATGTGTCGCATCTCGGTTGGGGGGATCCCAACACGCCAGATTCGCCACAGGAGGGACGCCAAACGGAGGCGGCGAGAGAGTCGGCAACAAAGTTGGATTTGATCCAAGCACAGATTCTCGCTTCACAGCCTGGCGACTGAAGATGGGGCACGCAGCTGCCAACGCGACGCCTTGGGGCGCTGCCGACAAGGAGTCTCGGCGCACAACTCCACGCCCCCCCCCGTCCCCCTCTCCCCCTCTCCTCACCAAGTCGCTATCAGGCATCCATTCCTGAAGATCGTCCACCTGGTCGCGTCCCGCAGCAGGGCCCCACGCCCGGTGCCACCCCGCTTCTGCCCCCCAATCGGAATCAGCGGCTCCCCATCGCCCACCCCCTTGGCCATCCCACCCCTTTGGGCAAATCCGGCCACCCGAATTGCCTCGCGGCCCTCCGTGGCAGGCCCAGGCGGGGGATGCCGTCTGGGCCGCCCGGGGAAGCTCGCGGAGCGGTGGCCTGCTGCCGGGCGTGGCCAACCTTTCAAGGGATCGGCCAAAGCCCAAAGCTCGAGGCGAGTTGCCCAAGGGCCGGCGGTGTACTGCTTGTGAGACTTGCGCGCGGGGTGATGGGGGATGGGCTATGTTTGTGTCGATGTGTCCGCGTGGCTTTTGCGGGTGGGAAGACGGGAAGGGGTTTGAGGGAGGCCTGAGGTGCTGTCGAAAATGTGTCGGAGGCGCGGGACGAGGGCTCTTGGTGTCGTACTCTGTGCTTGCAAAAGAACGTTGCGCCACAGTACGGTGGGCCCGAGGGGGAGGGAGGCGGATTGGCGCTGACGCCCAAGTGTGTTGCAGGGCGTCGGTTGATTGATGGGTGGGTGACGCGACGGCCGTGCGGGTATCGGAAAAGGCGCGGACTCAACGCGTACGGCTCTCCAGCGGCGTCGTGCGGGCGAGCGCGACCAGTTCCGCCGGGCCTGTGAGACAAAAAGTGTCGTTTCGCCACAGGCCTTGTCGGCTCTAGGCTGTGGCCATGCGGCCTATTGGATCCTGGACACACGCAGTCGCGTTATCCCCACATGACAAGACTGTACGATTGGAAAGACGGCCGCGCCCGTCACCCGCGGATGCAGCCCGAGGTCCCGAGCTCAAGACGTGTCCTTTCGCTTCGTTCGTTCGAGGCGTTTGGTGGCCGTGCAGGCGTCAATACCCAAACCACGAGCAGTGATGGCGTGCTTTGATGGCCAGTGTCAAATCGCCTCCCGTAAAGGCGCCACACGTGATTGCCTAAAAGATGAAAGGGCAACGCTTGCTATATCTACAACCGTCCAAGCCTTGTCACGCCCTGACGCCTGCATTGACGCCTGCCCTGCCTTTCCACAAATGTTGTCGGTGAATATTTCGGCTGCCGAGTAGGTCACCCCATATCTAGCCAGGTGTGCTGAGAGCCCAGTTGCACCCATGATGGTGAACATGCAAGCGGGGCACCCTGCGATCCGCCAATTCTACACGGATGATCCACGGCGCCAAGCCGTACGGGGATGGATATCGCTCGCTACCCGCACTGCTGCACTGGGCCATCTCCTGCTGCCATCGCCATGACTGCCCCGCCAGCCGGGTCGCCTCTTCACCCATAGCAAGGCCTAATACTACTGCTGCGGGCGAGTTCGCCATCAACCCAATCGGCCAAAGCCACAGTTGCTACAGCAGTGCTCTCCGCCAGGAGAATCGAATGGAGCGCCTCAAAAAGCCTTTGTCGCCAATACCGCACAGCACACCATGTGGCCGGACGGCGTTTGAAGCACCGATAGGGAATCCAGCGCCCAGTAAGCCCATCGTCAGCCTGGCATGTATTCGCCAACGTCAACTGTGACACAATGTTGTTTCACCGCCCATCAATGAAATCACATCCCAGACAGTAACCGCTCCACGGCAGCGTGCACATTCCCTCCCGTCGCCTGGAGTGCACGTATGTTTGCTGGCCGGTCGCTGAAGCCCATGTCCTGCAGCTGCTGCAGCTGCGCGGCATACGAGGCCTCCGGGTCCGCCACAGGTGGCACGCCACCCATGCCAGCCATGCCGCCCATCCCGCCTGCCAGCAGCTGTGCCAGGCCCGAGGCTGCATCAGCGCCGCCCGCGCCACTGAGAGGACTGGCTCCTGGGTTGCCCAAGCCCATCACGTTGCCGAGGCCCGACCCCTGGATCAAGCAGGCCCCCGTTTTAATACCGCTAGACATGGTAGGTGACTTGGCAACGCGCAGTGTTGTGTATCATTGTGTGTGGTTCGATACCACTAGATATGGGTAGCAGCCGCATGCATCTAGAGCGACAAAATTGTTGCCCACAAATATTAAAACCAACACAGTATGAAGCACCTCCGCTTCTGGAAGTTGTGGCGTTTTTGTTTCCGTGCTGGAACCCGATGATTGAGGTCTGGAGGCATCGAGTTTGGTGCACCAGACAGACGTTCTGCGCTCCTTGTCCTTGAGGTGCCAATGCAAGAACAAGCATCTTTCCAAGATGCACATCTGCAGGCTGCTGTTCTACAGGCGCCTAGACCTTCATTCTGAACGTGATGGGATCTGTAGTGTTTGATTGAACAGCTTGCTGGCCGACGGGCTGTAGCGGGCACAAAACATGACAGTGGCATTCCTCCATGAGATTCATTAATACCTAGACTCGAAGAAAGAAGTGTTGCGCTGATGAATACTGTTCCATAGCATCCGAAACATTTGTCACAGAATGCCTAACAAGCAATGCTATGATGGCATGCACCATATCAACAACATGATGGAAACCAGCAATAGCAGTACATTGCAAACCAGCAGCGTGGTAACTATTGATCCAAACATTGTCAAACTACTTTATTCATTTATTCATTCACTCCTGTGATTTGTCCGCAACGCAAAGTGCCGCGGATAAATGTGGCAATCTCTGTTGTGCGGGTTTGCTTACCTGGAGCTGCTGCACGGCCTGCTCTATCTGGATCATGGCTTGAATGTTTTGGGGGTCAAACATCGAAGCTGTCATCTCAGGGTTGGCCAATGCCTCCCTGGGGCATCCACAGTCCAGATCTGAGCCTTGGGCAGTGTTACTGCTCTTCTCATAATTTGATGCTTGAGGAATGCCGCCACACTGGTGCCAAGCACCTTCAGAGTGATGAATGCCAATGCTTGCATTATCAAAACGATATAGAAGCACTCGGTTTCCCAACTTGAGCACGTTGCAATGACAATATAGTGCGTGCATTGTCCATAGAGAACTGAGCAGTGCGACAGCAGCAGGCCCCATGCCACTGACTGACCATGGGCAACTCCATCCTCTCAAAAGCTTCTTGCCAGATATACTACAAGCATCGGCTCTCAACCTTGTTGACAGCTGCTCTCGCTGCATTACAAAGAACCAAAAATCCCAACCCATTTGACCAGAGGGTGGTCTCCAGTCTGTGGTCTGG